>LGRX02020046.1:0-12570 GCA_001247695.2 Cymbomonas tetramitiformis
GGAACGAAGTAGGATGCCAGAATTACGGTAAAAGTTGGAACGGATAAGAACGGATTTGAACGGCAAAGTAAACCACCAATCACAAACGGTAGGCGGAGTACTCGAACGGGCAAAGACGGTAACGGAGATGTCTTCACACCGCTGACGGATAAGAACGGTAAAAAACGGATGTAGAATCGGCGATGAGGCCGAAGCGAGTAAAATGTTGTGAGCACCACTAGCGCGGTACGGGACCGATAACCTTATAGAAAGAATGATCTGGTAATATATTTGTAACGGGTAAATATATTAGCAGTAAAGCACAGAAAACACGCAGGGCCGGGTGCTCGGAACGGTGATAAAATAAACTGATAGAAGGATTTGCTGAAATCTGTATAGGCAGCCCTGACTGGGAGTCCCGGTGCAGGCCCCTATGACAGATTCCTAGGTAGCCAACACTGGACCGTGACTGATCCGTAAGCCTGTGCTGTGACACACCGAGTGTCACAGGTAGCTAGACTCGAGACCGTTCCGACTCCGTGACCGTTCCGGGTATATCTAGCTTAGGGTTTATTTCTTATGAGAGTTTATCTATATTGGTTCACTGACTGTCTGATATCTTGAACCGGGATATTCCAGTAGGTCGTGGACCCATTCCACGCTATATTCCACAGCTAGTTTGGCCATGATTGGCTAAAGCAGCCGCTTGGAGAGGTGGTGCGCGACGGCGCGTTTGGGGACTCACGGGAATTTTGAGATGAGCGGTTTGCGGTGAGCGTCTTTGAGCCGCAGCTATGGGGATTCGACCTGGACCGGACCTAGTCGACGCAATGTTCATTTACGGTATTACGCTTGCCCTGATCCCGCTTGCTTCCGATTTTTGGGCTGGTGGCTCGAGCACCTTCGACCTCGACGACGTCTTCCAGTGCCTCTCGCTCGCATGGCTCTACCGCTCCTTCCGTGACTGTGACGTCGCATCTTCCCAACATTACCCGAACGCGCCCCGGCGTACCACCTCCCATCAGGCTTTCAGAATTATGGGTGTATCCACTAGAGCAAAACGGTCCCTCACGAGGGACTCCGACATCGACGCCTCGCTGAGGCTCACTGACGCGGTTCGCAACACACCGACGGCCAAATCACCGGCTATTACGAACCCCGACCCTACTTCCAACACCGACGCCGACGTTGCGACGAGGAAGTATCTACAGGAGCAGTCCAAGCTTGTGGACGAGGTCTACAAGGGGCGGCTCCATCGGACATGGGCCAAGGGTATCCGCGAGGATATCCTTGGCGACAAGAAGCATTATTTCAGCGGCACTTCTGACGCGGGTCTCCTCTCCGATGTGGTGGTTCAGCTACGTACGGAGTTTGAGTCCGCTGGGCTGGACCTCGTCTCGTTCGACCTTGACGACCCCCAGGCTCTGGTGGTGGGAAAGGTGAACGCCTTGCTGTACGACGTGCTTGGGCTTATCATCGAGAAGCACAGCAACGCCCACGTCTGGCTTACGGGTACGGACGCGTCTGCCGACCGAGATGGACGGCGTGCGCTGGTGGACATCGTGAAGCGCAGCGTACCAGTGGCGTTGCGGGAGTCCTTCCAGCAGGAGCATGCCGCGCTTACTTATCCCGCAAACGTTGACCCGCAGCCGATTTTGGCTCGGGAACAACGTTTGGTGCGGGATAACAAGGCCGCCGACTGGACCCCCACCGAGGCCACCAGGAAGCTCAGCCTCTACAGCCGGCTTGACCCGGTGTTCTACGCCGCGGTCAAGGTGCGTTACCCCATGGTGGCCGATCTCGCGGCGGTTTCCCTCGGTGCTCTGCGCTCTCTGGTTGTAGAGATTTATCAGGCGTGGGCGCAGACGGACGTTGGGAAGGCCATCGTGGCCAAGCCCGCAGGTGGTGGCGCGTCGGCTCTGCTCACCGGCAGCGAGCACCAGGTACTACTGGACAAGATCAAGGAGTTGACCGAGCTGGTGCGGCGGCAGTGCGGGGCGGCTCCGCCGGTGGTGCAGCAGCAGCGGGATCCGCCGCAGCGGCAGCACGGGCAGCGCCGGCAGCAGCAGCGCGGGCAGTCACCGCGGGGCTTCCGCATGGGGGTCCAATCCCCACCGGCGGTGGGCTACGATCGTGACGAGCAGCGGGCTAAGCCGCTGTGTACCCGCTGCAAGAAGACTGGTAAGGACCTCTATCATTTCTACCGCGACTGCCCGCTTGGCGGTCGCCAACATTCCCCCACCTCGGCCGCGGCTTTCTGTATCCCCATCGACGACGAGGATGCGGAGGGCGTGCATGCCCTCGCCATGTGTGCTGTCTTTCAGGAGGCGGCGGATGATGGAGCTGAGGCCTTTGCCCGCGCGGCGACGGTGTACGGTCCGCCAGCGGTGCTGTGCGGGGGCGTTGTGGGAGGCATCGACGTGTCGGCCTACGGCTTCTCCGTTGACGCGGTGACACCGGTGGCGGAGACGTCCGGTGACGACATCCTGCAGCGGCTGGACGACCTCGCGGCGGAGGTCAACGCGGCGGTAGAGCCTAAGGTACATTACACTCACGCCTCTTTCCCGCCGCCTGCGGGCATTGCGACGCAGGCTTCGGCTCTGGTGTGTGACGCTGCGAGCGCAGGTATCACACCGGAGGAGCAGGTTCCGGCAGGTGGTGCGGCGGCATCGGCATCCGCCGTGCCGGCCCCTGCTATGCCTGTCTTGGAGAATGAGCAAGAGCTCCTGGAGCTCTACGGCTACGGCCCGCCCGTGTCCCTTCAATCGACGCGGGTGACCACCACGGAGAAGTCCGGCGGTGAATTCGCGGGGGTTGTGGACACTGCCAACCACTCCGCGGTTGCGCCGGTTGACTTGACCGGCTACGACACCGACGACTACGAGGATTTTGCAGACGGCAGCTTCGCCGTCAAGCCGCGGGCTCCGGCCATCTCGGCTAATCATGCGTCAGAGCCCGCAGCCCACGTGACTGAGTCTGGTGGTGCTTCCCGCACCTACGGTTGTGGCAAGCCGCCATGGGGCTTCCCCGCACACGCGGGCCCGTGGGGTTTTCCTTACTTTGTCTCCCTCATTCTTTTCATCTCGATCATGGGTGTGGGGGCAGCCGCCTACACGGCGGCCAATGACATCGACTCTGTACAGGTATCGGGTCGGGCTGCACCGCAGCCTGTGCTGTGCAGGGGAGACTTATGCATCTACCCCGGTATATCCGAGCTGGACCCCGTCACTCTGGATGCAGTACTGCACTCCCTGGGTGCTGCGACGGTGGTTCACCGGCCGCCTGACCCACTGGAGAGCAGTGCTGCAAGCTACTACCGTGGACATTGTGGTGACGGTGCTCCTCTGGACTTTGACCCCGAGTAGCTTTACTTCTGGCTCTGGCAGTGCACCACTTTCTGGTGGTGTACTGAGATGTGCTTTGACCTCAACATGGTCTTCAATTTGGTTTATGCTTTACTTTGACATCTACAATCTTCAATCTGGTTTGCTGCCACAGTGCTTTTCAGTAGTTTAGCAGGACCTGAGTACCTGTATATTTCTGCACTTGTGCCGGCTAGAGGGTTTCAATTTGTGTATCAGAATGGCACAGTTGAATTAGCAGTTAGGTTTGTCACCCTGGCTCCTACCCTAACTTATCTTGACTTTTCTGACTTACCTGTCAGTCACCACCCACAGTGCTGGGGTGGTGTGCTGAAATCTGTATAGGCAGCCCTGACCGGGAGTCCCGGTGCAGGCCCCTATGACAGATTCCTAGGTAGCCAACACTGGACCGTGACTGATCCGTAAGCCTGTGCTGTGACACACCGAGTGTCACAGGTAGCTAGACTCGAGACCGTTCCGACTCCGTGACCGTTCCGGGTATATCTAGCTTAGGGTTTATTTCTTATGAGAGTTTATCTATATTGGTTCACTGACTGTCTGATATCTTGAACCGGGATATTCCAGTAGGATTACGGGAGTGAGCTTTCTAGCAGGTGAGTGTCATACGGTGACACACGACCAGTGACACACGCAGCAAGGGGTGAAACTAGGAGAAGCTGGACCCCCATACAGTGGGGGGAGATTTCAGCTTCCCCGTGAATTCACCCTGACCTTTATATTAACAGTTGTCGATATGGTGTAAGCCGCAGTGCATTTCAATCGAATTTTGCGATTTTTTCTGCTTTTGTGCGGAATCTTGTGGGTCGCTGGCAAGATGACCGAGTGTGTGCCTACGTGTGATGTCACGTCACCCACACGCAGCGCCTGGGGTTCGTCCCCTTGCACTTCTTGGGAGGCTCAGCAATCCTCAAGGCAATGGGAGCCGGGCTGGGTGGCCAACGTCGCGGAGCAGGATGAGGTCTTGCCGTACACCGTGTTGGACGAGCTTCAACCTCTAGGTGACACGACAGTGACCAAGGACGAGGCAGCGTGGCTCGACACTGAGCTCAATGCCACGTTTGGAGGACATCCTGACTTCAAGGAGGAGCACTGGGAGGAAATGCGGAATGTCCTTCGCAGGTGCAAGACCACCTTTGCCAACAGTCCTCACGATCTGACAGGCTACAAGGGCAAGGCGGAGCACAACACGTTCTCCATTCCTTTTGTAGACGAATCCAAGGCCGCCTACCAGAGACCCAGGAAGTACAGTCCGGGCGAGCAGGAAATCATCGACATTCATTGCAAGGAACTTTTGGAGTATGGCTTCATAGAGCCAGCAGCCAAGCATTGCAGGCATGCGAGCAACGTGGTCGTGGCTGGCAAGAAACATCACGAGACTGGCCTGTGGACCCAGACGAGGTTCTGCGTGGACCTCAGGGGTGTCAACCGGCACTCCCTCAAAGATAATACGCTGCCGCACCGACCAGAGGAGCTCTACCAGAAGGTGGCGAAGGCCAAGTTCAAGACCACGCTGGATGCCACCAAAGCCTTCCACCAGATTCCCATGGCCACGGAAGAGGACAGGAGCAAGACGGCGTTTTGGTGGAAGAATCAGCTGTACCAGTACACCTCGATGCCTTTTGGTGCAGCTGGAGCTACTTCTGCGTTCGTAAGAATCATGGACTACGAGTTACGTCACTTGCAGCATTGCACGGTGGCATACGTCGACGACGTAGTGGTCTACACGGATTCCACGCCTGAGCAGCATTTGAAGGACGTTGAGGACGTACTTCGCACCTTGGGGGACGCTGGCATCCGTTTGCATGCAGGCAAGAGTACCTTTGGTGCAGCCACGGTGGACTTTCTGGGCTATCGCATTGGTCACAACTCCATTGGCGCGCAAGAAGCTAAATGCAAGGCCATCCAGGAGCTTCCAAGCCCCCAGGACAAGACTGGGCTCCGCTCGATCTTGGGCATGATGAACTACTACAAGGGCTTGGTGGGTGATTCCGAGATGCATGATAAAAGCACTCGGCCGGACTGTTTATGGGAGCTTAGCCAGTTTGTTTTACCGAGCGGTTCTCGCACTGTGCTCATACTGGCCAGGCCCTACCATTTTAGAAAACGTTAGTACGTGCACTAACGATATACTGGAATATCCCGGTTCAAGATATCAGACAGTCAGTGAACCAATATAGATAAACTCTCATAAGAAATAAACCCTAAGCTAGATATACCCGGAACGGTCACGGAGTCGGAACGGTCTCGAGTCTAGCTACCTGTGACACTCGGTGTGTCACAGCACAGGCTTACGGATCAGTCACGGTCCAGTGTTGGCTACCTAGGAATCTGTCATAGGGGCCTGCACCGGGACTCCCGGTCAGGGCTGCCTATACAGATTTCAGCACACCACCCCAGCACTGTGGGTGGTGACTGACAGGTAAGTCAGAAAAGTCAAGATAAGTTAGGGTAGGAGCTAGGGTGACAAACCTAACTGCTAATTCAACTGTGCCATTCTGATACACAAATTGAAACCCTCTAGCCGGCACAAGTGCAGAAATATACAGGCACTCAGGTCCTGCTAAACTACTGAAAAGCACTGTGGCAGCAAACCAGATTGAAGATTGTAGATGTCAAAGTAAAGCATAAACCAAATTGAAGACCATGTTGAGGTCAAAGCACATCTCAGTGCACCACCAGAAAGTGGTGCACTGCCAGAGCCAGAAGTAAAGCTACTCGGGGTCAAAGTCCAGAGGAGCACCGTCACCACAATGTCCACGGTAGTAGCTTGCAGCACTGCTCTCCAGTGGGTCAGGCGGCCGGTGAACCACCGTCGCAGCACCCAGGGAGTGCAGTACTGCATCCAGAGTGACGGGGTCCAGCTCGGATATACCGGGGTAGATGCATAAGTCTCCCCTGCACAGCACAGGCTGCGGTGCAGCCCGACCCGATACCTGTACAGAGTCGATGTCATTGGCCGCCGTGTAGGCGGCTGCCCCCACACCCATGATCGAGATGAAAAGAATGAGGGAGACAAAGTAAGGAAAACCCCACGGGCCCGCGTGTGCGGGGAAGCCCCATGGCGGCTTGCCACATCCGTAGGTGCGGGAAGCACCACCAGACTCAGGCACGTGGGCTGCGGGCTCCGACGCATGATTGGCCGAGATGGCCGGAGCCCGCGGCTTGACGGCGAAGCTGCCGTCTGCAAAATCCTCGTAGTCGTCGGTGTCGTAGCCGGTCAAGTCAACCGGCGCAACCGCGGCGTGGTTGACAGTCTCCACAACCCCCGCGAATTCACCGCCGGACTTCTCCGTGGTGGAGGTCACCCCGCGTCGATTGAAGGGACACCGGCGGGCCGTAGCCGTAGAGCTCCAGGAGCTCTTCCTCATTCTCCAAGACAGGCATAGCAGGGGCCGGCACGGCGGATGCCGATGCCGCCGCACCACCTGCCGGAACCTGCCCCTCCGGTGTGATACCTGCGCCTGCAGTGTCACACACCAGAGCCGAAGCCTGCGTCGAAATGCCCCCAGGCGGCGGGAAAGAGGCGTGAGTGTAATGTACCTTAGGCTCTTCTACCGCCGCGTTGACCTCCGCCGCGAGGTCGTCCAGCCGCTGCAGGATGTCGTCACCGGACGTCTCCGCCACCGGTGTCACCGCGTCAACGGAGAAGCCGTAGGCCGACACGTCGATGCCTCCCACAACGCCCCCGCACAGCACCGCTGGCGGACCGTACACCGTCGCCGCGCGGGCAAAGGCCTCAGCTCCATCATCCGCCGCCTCCTGAAAGACAGCACACATGGCGAGGGCATGCACGCCCTCCGCATCCTCGTCGTCGATGGGGATACAGAAAGCCGCGGCCGCCAAGAGGGCAGTCGCGGTAGAAATGATAGAGGTCCTTACCAGTCTTCTTGCAGCGGGTACACAGCGGCTTAGCCCGCTGCTCGTCACGATCGTAGCCCACCGCCGGTGGGGATTATTGGACCCCCATGCGGAAGCCCCGCGGTGACTGCCCGCGCTGCTGCTGCCGGCGCTGCCCGTGCTGCCGCTGCGGCGGATCCCGCTGCTGCTGCACCACCGGCGGAGCCGCCCCGCACTGCCGCTGTACCAGCTCGGTCAACTCCTTGATCTTGTCCAGAAGTACCTGGTGCTCGCCGCTGGTGAGCAGAGCCGACGCGCCACCACCTGCGGGCTTGGCCACGACGGCCTTCCCAACGTCCGTCTGCGCCCACGCCTGATAAATCTCTACAACCAGAGAGCGCAGAGCACCGAGGGAAACCGCCGCGAGATCGGCCACCATGGGGTAACGCACCTTGACCGCGGCGTAGAACACCGGGTCAAGCCGGCTGTAGAGGCTGAGCTTCCTGGTGGCCTCGGTGGGGGTCCAGTCGGCGGCCTTGTTATCCCGCACCAAACGTTGTTCCCGAGCCAAAATCGGCTGCGGGTCAACGTTTGCGGGATAACTAAGCGCGGCATGCTCCTGCTGGAAGGACTCCCGCAACGCCACTGGTACGCTGCGCTTCACGATGTCCACCAGCGCACGCCGTCCATCTCGGTCGGCAGACGCGTCCGTACCCGTAAGCCAGACGTGGGCGTTGCTGTGCTTCTCGATGATAAGCCCAAGCACGTCGTACAGCAGGGCGTTCACCTTGCCCACCACCAGAGCCTGGGGGTCGTCAAGGTCGAACGAGACGAGGTCTAGCCCAGCGGACTCAAACTCCGTACGTAGCTGAACCACCACATCGGAGAGGAGACCCGCGTCAGAAGTGCCGCTGAAATAATGCTTCTTGTCGCCAAGGATATCCTCGCGGATACCCTTGGCCCATGTCCGATGGAGCCGCCCCTTGTAGACCTCGTCCACAAGCTTGGACTGCTCCTGTAGATACTTCCTCGTCGCAACGTCGGCGTCGGTGTTGGAAGTAGGGTCGGGGTTCGTAATAGCCGGTGATTTGGCCGTCGGTGTGTTGCGAACCGCGTCAGTGAGCCTCAGCGAGGCGTCGATGTCGGAGTCCCTCGTGAGGGACCGTTTTGCTCTAGTGGATACACCCATAATTCTGAAAGCCTGATGGGAGGTGGTACGCCGGGGCGCGTTCGGGTAATGTTGGGAAGATGCGACGTCACAGTCACGGAAGGAGCGGTAGAGCCATGCGAGCGAGAGGCACTGGAAGACGTCGTCGAGGTCGAAGGTGCTCGAGCCACCAGCCCAAAAATCGGAAGCAAGCGGGATCAGGGCAAGCGTAATACCGTAAATGAACATTGCGTCGACTAGGTCCGGTCCAGGTCGAATCCCCATAGCTGCGGCTCAAAGACGCTCACCGCAAACAGCTCATCTCAAAATTCCCGTGAGTCCCCAAACGCGCCGTCGCGCACCACCTCTCCAAGCGGCTGCTTTAGCCAATCATGGCCAAACTAGCTGTGGAATATAGCGTGGAATGGGTCCACGACCTACTGGAATATCCCGGTTCAAGATATCAGACAGTCAGTGAACCAATATAGATAAACTCTCATAAGAAATAAACCCTAAGCTAGATATACCCGGAACGGTCACGGAGTCGGAACGGTCTCGAGTCTAGCTACCTGTGACACTCGGTGTGTCACAGCACAGGCTTACGGATCAGTCACGGTCCAGTGTTGGCTACCTAGGAATCTGTCATAGGGGCCTGCACCGGGACTCCCAGTCAGGGCTGCCTATACAGATTTCAGCACGATATACTAACGACACACTAACTGTATAAGAGTACGGCGCGTTAGTGTGCTTGTACATACACTAATAGCACGCTAACTGCGTCGTTAAGGTACCGTTAGGGCATGCATTCTGTGCAACATACCTTAACGGTACCTTAACGACACACTAACTCAAACGATTAACGCGTGGTTAGGACATTAACTGACACACTAACCGGCACACTAACGGTACACTAACTCACGGTATATTAACGACACACTAACTGCGAGCATTAACGGATGGTTAGTATACAGATAGTATGTAGTTAGGATATCGTTAATATACCACTAACACTACACTAACAGCACACTAACTTTGAGCATTAACGGATGGTTAGTATACCGATAGTGTGTCGTTAGGATATCGTTAATATACCACTAACACTACACTAACAGCACACTAACCTTGTGCACACTAACGACCGGTTAGTGTGCACATAATCTAGTGTTAGTGTTCAAATAGTGTATCATACCATTGTGCTATCCCATTCTAAAAGCATACGCGCGTTCACTTGCTACACACGTACACACTATTGAAGATGTAAACACAAACACGAATGTTGTGTGTGTGCATGATAGATGCACACACACCATACAAGCTTGCATAATTTCATATGTGGCGGGGTGTGTACAAATGTGCATTCATGTTGTTTGTGGCAAAATGATGCTTTCAAGAACACAATTCTTTCGCTAGAATGCGCAAATGCAATATGGGTATACACAAAGTATGCATGACAATGAATAGAAGACAAAATAAGAACGTAGTATCCATCATTCAACTATATTTACACTGCTTTCTAAGCCCTAATATGTTTGCGAGTTGTTGATCACAATTCTCTAAAAGAAAAGTTCAACAAAACGCGCGATCTTGCGAAAAACAGCCTACTCTACTCTGCAAACAAAAGTCAACATATCACTAGTACAACAAGTCTGCGGGATAATCAAACTATTCTACTACTCTACTCTACTCTACTCTACTCTACTCTACTCTAGAAAGAAAAGAAATCGTTCCAATGTACCTGCGTTTGAAAAACCCAACCCACACAAGGAGTCTCAATAAGTATGATCAAAACGCGTTGAAGGGAAACTGAAGACAGATCATGTAAACAATATGAGAGAACCATACCAATGAAAGAATTCGAAGAGCTCGAATCGCTCGAAGAGCTCAAAGACTAGAAGAACTAAAGATCAGCTTCATTTCTGCGTGCAAAAGCAAAACAAGTTAGCAAGTAACCACAAGAAAATAATAAATTCAGCGGGGTGAGTCGGATTCGAACCAACTTGTCCTAGTCCATTGGACTAGGAACCAAGAAACCAATTTATCTTTTTGACACCCCTACGCACTTGGCTAAAGACCAAGACGCGCAGCAAAACAATCGTGGCTACACATGAAAACATCCTCGCAAGCATAAAGTTACGGTAGAAATAAAAAATACATGAGCGAGAGCGAGTACGCACTTGAAACAAGGTCAAGCACAGCAGCAGCAGCAGCTGCACACGGAAGTGTTTTTTCATTACAGTCGAGTGACACTGCTACAGACTGTTCACTGTCTCAGTGTGTAGACACCGGAGTGTAGAATGCTGTTGAAATAATTCAAAACCAAAAACGGATACCTCGTCATGTCATGTCAGTCGGTCGGTGCGGTGTTGACCACTACAGTGACACAGTGACACAGTACTGACTACAGTGGACACCACATCCACTGCCATGCCACTGTCGATCCTCGATGTCGATGTCGTGTGTCACTCGACTGTCTCAGGCGTCATCGTCAGTGTCACTGTGACTTCATATGGCATGGGATGACATTGTATTTTTTGTCGGTGATATACGTCATTTTATTTGATCGTAGCGCAGTTGGACATGACGAGTGGGCAGTCGCCTTGGGGATCCGCCCGCGTGGGTTCGAATCCTGCCGTCGAGTAATTTTTATCTCGCGATTCGAGTTTTTAGAGAATATTCCATTGTTAGTACGCTAACAGGACGCTAACGGCAGGCCTTAGCGCACTGACGTTGCCCTAACTGAACACTAACAGAAGGAATCTTTTAGGGAATATGCCATTGTGCGTTACGTTCAGCGCTGAGTTAGCGCATTACATGCAACAAGACACTAAATGGCGCCCTATTGACGTCGTTAAGGAGGCATTAGGTGGCATGCACTAACGCACAATGGCATATTCCCTAAAAGATTCCTTCTGTTAGTGTTCAGTTATGGCAACGTTAGTGCGCTAAGGCCTGCCGTTAGCGTCCTGTTAGCGTACTAACAATGGAATATTCCCTAAAAGATTCTTTCCGTTAGTGTTAAGTTAGGGCAACATTAGTGCGCTAAGGCATGCCGTTAGCGTCCTGTTGGCGTACTAACAATGGAATATTCCCGAAAAGATCCCTTCTGTTAAACTCACACTAACAACGCAGAATACAGTAAACACTCGATTTTAAGAAAACAGGACTTTTTGGTCAGCCTAGCAACTTTCTTATTTATATAGAGATCTTAAATATGGAGTGTTATGTGTTAAACATTGTGAAGAAATCAAAAAAGCTGGCTACTTTCTTATTGGCGGGGTTTCTTATTACTGAGTGATTACTGTATTGCATAATAGGAGGGCGGGTGGGGTGGGGGGGGCAGAATTGGGATTTGTGCAATGAACAATAAACGTCAAGGTGAACACTTTGCGACTCTTCGTGCACAAGCCTCTCGCCCGGATCCACCTTCGCCCGAGCCCGCGCCCGAGCGTGCACCCACACCGACTCCCGGCCGGCGTGGGATTCTTCTACGGCAAGGCGCGCCGGTGTCCTCACGTGTACCCGTCCCCAGTGTTGCTGTCTTCAAGAAATCACCGTAGGCCCCGTTTTCGGGATTGCATAGGTCCCGTATGGGTCCGGGCGGTCCGCACCCAGTACTGGAATATCCCGGTTCAAGATATCAGACAGTCAGTGAACCAATATAGATAAACTCTCATAAGAAATAAACCCTAAGCTAGATATACCCGGAACGGTCACGGATCTAGCTACCTGTGACACTCGGTGTGTCACAGCACGGGCTTACGGATCAGTCACAGGTCCAGTGTTGGCTACCTAGGAATCTGTCATAGGGGCCTGCACCGGGACTCCCGGTCAGGGCTGCCTATACAGATTTCAGTACACCACCCCAGCACTGTGGGTGGTGACTGACAGGTAAGTCAGAAAAGTCAAGATAAGTTAGGGTAGGAGCTAGGGTGACAAACCTAACTGCTAATTCAACTGTGCCATTCTGATACACAAATTGAAACCCTCTAGCCGGCACAAGTGCAGAAATATACAGGTACTCAGGTCCTGCTAAACTACTGAAAAGCACTGTGGCAGCAAACCAGATTGAAGATTGTAGATGTCAAAGTAAAGCATAAACCAAATTGAAGACCATGTTGAGGTCAAAGCACATCTCAGTGCACCACAAGAAAGTGGTGCACTGCCAGAGCCAGAAGTAAAGCTACTCGGGGTCAAAGTCCAGAGGAGCACCGTCACCACAATGTC
>LGRX02020048.1:0-11445 GCA_001247695.2 Cymbomonas tetramitiformis
GCTGCTGGCGAGGACTGAGGCTGGGGAATCACTTCCGGAAGTCCGCCGGTGTGCTGCTGGCGAGGACTGAGGCTGGGGAATCACTTCCGGAAGTCCGCCGGTGTGCTGCTGGCGAGGACTGAGGCTGGGGAATCACTTCCGGACGTCCGTCGTAGCATACCGTAACGTACAGTCAGTAAAGGCCAAACGTGTGACAATTGACTGTGGTGTGTGGATACTTGGGTAGAGATTTTTGGAAAGGGGACCCTGGTGTGGAGTCATGGTCAGTCCAGCCCAAACCTATTCCATCGACGTGCAGAATCGGACATAGGCCCCATGGAGTTGAGAACAAATGCATCCTGTCCTCACGGTCAATAGAATGGATGCGCGACAAGTGGCGCACCTCTCGCACGACAGTTGGCTGCTCCCCTGGGATTCTGACGCCAGTAAGGCAGCAGCCACCGGCCGCCAAGCACAAGCGGAGGATTCGAAATGACCTTAGGTATAGGACCCTCAGCCTCTTCCAGAAGTATCGGTTCAGGGGCGCTCCACTCCTGATAATTGAAGAAGCCCACCCGTCCCACAACTTCCCTCCCACCTGGTCATCCCATCGGTCAGTCACTGTACAACTACAAGTATGGGCCTGGTGGCCAGGAGGATATGACAGGCACTCTACTGCTACAAGTATCGGACTGGTGCCCAGGGCAACATGACAAACACTCTCCCTCCACGCCTCGTCTTGCGGGGGTCTAACAACGCTCCACAGATTGCCGTAGCTGTGATGCCCATAGCAACAGCGAATCCATCTAGCCACACACTGAACGGCCTGAAACGTGTAGACCGAGGCCAGCCAACCGCGCATCAGCCTGCCTGAGCGGCTGAAGAATGACAGACCCAGGGCCAACCCACCATCATCCAGCCACACACTGAATTGGCCTGAAACGTGTAGACCGAGGCCAGGCCACCACCATCTGGCTTACACTTTTGGGCTGGCGCGTGTAGACCCGGGGGCCAGCCACCACCATCCGGCCTACACTGAACGGCCTGAAAGCGTGTGAGCCGAGGCCAGCCCACACCATCCAGCTACATTGAGCGGCCTGAAAGCGTGTAGAACACGAGGCAGCCCGCACCAGCTCAGCCACACAACCAGATGTTGCAAACCTATCTTGGAGCCGAGGCCAGCCACCATCAGCCACTGGAGGCGACTGGCTTGTGTGAACCGGGCAGCCACCGCCCTCTGGCTGCCACATTGAGCGGCTGGGCGTGGCAGACGAGGCCAGCCGCACCGCCATCCAGCCCTGCTGACGGCCTGGCGTGGGGCCCGGGGCCAGCCCACCACCCATCCGGCGCGCACACTGAGCGGCTGAAGCGTGTAGGCCGAGGCCAACCACCACCATCCAGCCACACACTGAATGGCCTGAAACGTGTAGACCGAGGCCAGCCCACCACCATCCAACCACATACAGCTACAGCCATGTACGCACTGCGGCACACCCCGTCGCCGCACATCTCGTGGGGATACCCGTGTGGGATACCTTTCTTCGAGGCAACCCTAGAGGCACCCCTCTGAGGTCACATCTCCTAGTCGCTGTGCACAGATGCATGCACTTTCAGCCGACATACCTCCAAGCTTATACATCATCCGACCTCCCTACAGGTACACACATCCTCGCCAAACCCAAGTGCAAGCGGGTGCGGACCTTCAGATTGTTGGTTTTTATCACCAGAAGGTCACCTCCTGCAAGTCAGTCCACTACCTTAGGGTTTTTCACATCTTCGCTCCCTTAGGGTGCTTCACTTCTTCTCTCCCTCAGGCTTAACGTGACACCCTGCAGGCCTAGGTATCGTTCATCAACAAAACTCACACTCGCCGTTGGATTGAAACTTTCACTCACCATAGGATCGTGGCTCACATCCGCCGGAGGATTGAAACTCACACTCACCATAGGATCGTGGCTCACATCCGCCGGAGGGTAAGTCCACACTTCGCGCCGCAAATCGTGGCTCACATCCGCGGAGAATTGAAACTCCTCTGCCGGATCGTGGCTCACATCCGCCGGAGGATTGAAACTCACACTCGCCGTCGGATCGAGGTTCTCACTCACAGGCCGGCGCCTTAAAGCCCGAGGAGCCACTTAAAGAGCGCCCAATGAGCCCCCGACACCTGGCACAGCTTCGCCCACCACCTCGGCGGATATAAGGATAGCCAACTGTGGAAGCCGGAGCTGCACCATCTGCGCATAGCGCAGCGACAGGACTTTTGCCTTGCGCAGCGCAAGGATGGCGACAGAGCGTCTCATCACACCAAAGGCGAGAGTTGCCTGCTGCTTGACCGGCATGTTATGTCGATCAACAGGCAGCCCCGAGAAGTAAGGACGGAGAGGCACCTGCGCGCCACACGGGAGCCAGATGCGCGGCAGTCCCTGGACTGTAGCTCCCCTTGCGCCCCCTCTGCGCATGCAGGCAGTGCGGGTTGTTACAGTGCCAGCAGCCCTTGCTCTCGGTGTAATAGAGATGCAAGGGTCCGGACGCCGGCTGGAAAAGCACCGGGGACCACTGCGGCCCGGTGCGCTTCCCTGAAGGAATGGGCAACTTGCGTGGAGAGCTCCAGGTGCTTATATCGCCTGCGCTGTCAGTGTATGAGTAGTATATTGCTTGATCGTTCGCGCCCTCTGCGCGCTTCGCGGCCTGCCGAGTGTGAACACGAACTCGTCAAGACAAGGTGCCACAGGCAAGGAGGTGGGTGACGGATCCCTCAAGTCGCGAGATGGTCAAAGCCAGATACAAGCACCTTTTAAAGCAGGAACGGCAGGTACGGTCCCCCCCTGGGGCTTTCCACACACGAGGATATTTGAGGCGACTCGCCGAAGCGCGTTACACGAGCCTGTTAAGGTGTCCCGCGGGCCTAAGGAAGGGTCGGCTGAGCCCAGCAGACCTCTGCGAGACGGGGAGCAACGGCGCCCCGAGTGGCACGTGTTCAGGCAGCGTTCTCCCTCAGCATAAAAAGGCGGAAAGCAAGGGAGTAAGAATAATAGAGTTGAAATTGTTCAGTACCTGCCAAGCGAGAACTAGTTGGCCACTGGGTACCTGCACACGTGGCGAAGAGGCCGCAGGCGGGGCCGAGGGCGAAGGGAGCTTATGACATCAGGTCGTTCATGAGTACTAACATCGGGGGAATCCCTTGGACGGCCAGGTTGCACAAACGGACAGGAAAGCGAGCTGATTAGGAATGGAACAAGTCAGAGCAGAGTGCAAACCTGAGCTATAGTAGGCATGTGCATGTACTGTACACTCGTGTCACCACGCGCGACCCACTTTTTCTCAATATAAGAGATGGCTCCTCGTCCGGTGAGCCCAAGGTTGCATTGCGTATCAGTAGTTACAGGAGTAGAAGTAGACGAAACTGTTTCAGCTTCGATGAATTCCGGAACTTCTACCGACACGCCTGTCTCATCATCGGCAGCGGAACCTGCGAGAATACGACTCAGCACATGGAGATATCTGCAGATCGAATGTAACATAGGGAGTACGCATTCTATAACAGTATCGATAAGCCTTCTGCCTGACCACGTGAACGATAAACGCATGGGCGACTTTACCTTCAGCCCCGTCCACCATCGAACGCATACGTTGCGATGCATCGACACGCTGTTTCAGCCCAGGTTTTACTGCTTGGGTGACACCCGACTGGCTACTAAATAGAGTTGGGAGGATTGCCCTTCTCGTCGATCCGCCATCAGCGATAATAAGCCAGGTGGTGAGGAAAATCAGGAAAGCGATGTTCATCCAGCCGCACATACACCCATTCGCGTTTCTCGCAAACTTAGCCATATCTATACTATCTCGCGGCTATATTCTGCTCACCTATTTAAGTTTGCAAGCGCAGGTTACTTGTGAGTGTGAGGGCGATGTGAGATTTTCGCTGTAAGAGGGGGACAGACCGCTTGGAGCACAAACGTACACGTGAAAAATTTCATTCCATGCGCTGGAATTCTGCCTAGCCTGGCAAAATGTAGTCTCTGGATTGACGAATAATTAATATATGGCAGCAAACATTGCGAACCAGACGGACACTGCGGTATCGGAAGCTCAATCAAGCTGATTTGCGACCTTCGCTTCACGCTTGTTCGTTGTTGAACTTGCAACTTTTTTTTCAAACTTTGAAGTGAACTAAACCGCTCAACTAAACCCTACGCTAGGAAAGTCTACAGCACATCGAGATCTACAGCCATGCTCCAGACCGCAAGATCTCTGAAAGGTAATCTGACGGTTTTATTTTCAAAGATCGCTGAAGCTCACCTCATCGGACACTTCCTTCGGACGATGAGAGCCTGCTGTTGAAATTATGAAAAGCGTCGTCTAAGACGTCTTGCTGTGCGCAAGAGAAAAAGGTGGTCACAATAAAACGTGATGGGCAACGTTCGAGCATTTTTCATGGTATACGCATCGACACATCATATATCGGGACATGACGCAATGACGCATTGTGCGCCCTTCGCTTCCTAAAACTCGAAGAGCTGCCAGTTTCGCGAGGACGCAAAAGAGGAGTTGCAAACTGATACCTCACTAGCAGTTCCAACAATATTGGGCTTTGCTCTATGGGTTTTTGGTGTTCAGCACTCGGTTACTTTCGTAAAGTTTCCTCAACACTAGATGAATTTTGACTTGTACAGCCGGTTTTTGGACGTTTAGCAGTTGTTACTTTCTTGCCTGCTAGTGAGACGTTTCAAACGCGTTTTGATCAGTTCGTCATGCTCCTTATCCTGTAAGTTATCCCCAAGGCGAGTTGAAATGAATTCGGCAACCAACAGTCAAAACGACTTTAGATTTGATGTCGATGACTACCAAAAACAGCTCGCTCGCCTGTGAGTTGCAATTCTTCTAACCCCACTGCAGCCTGTACGACGTTGAGCTCTACCGGAAACCCGATATTTGCTATAGAGTTCAAGTGTGTCCGCAGCGCGGCTGCTGTACAAGTTTTCCTGTTTCTAGACGATTCGGCATCAACTGAAGACTGTAGACATGTTCGATACAGAGTGAAAATGAACGAGAGCATGAATGATGTCTTTGAAATTGTTTTTGCATAACATTTATCTGCTCTTCGTTTTTCATGTCTAGTCTAGGGCACGGCTCTTGTCGTGCGAGCAGCTTGTTGCAAGTTGAGGTATCCGCACGGTGTGAACTGCCTCTTATATCTGTGTGTGACGCCAACACAGGCGAGCTCGCAGGGATGAGTTGGATGCAAGTGTAGAGCAGCGGGAGCGCGAAACGAAAAAGGTACTTCATATTTATTCATCATCTTGTAGCCAATCACTATTCAACCAGTTCATATGACTGCTCGTTTTTTCATTGTACACTGTACGTTATGGCCTTGAAGCGCGCGCGATCCGCTTGTGGCATTATCCATGTGACTCAGGCACGCTTCATTTAGCATTGCCAAGTTTAGTTACCAGAGACTTATGGCTGCCACTGATAATTTTGCACGTGTGAGTGACTCTTCAAACACCGTACAGATAGGGCCGTACTTTGCGCAACGAGTGAAGCAAAGGCAGGCCGAACTTGAAACAACAGCAGCGGCTTCTAAGGTGAGTTCACGTTTCCTCCTCCTCCGCCATCGCATGAAATAACTCTTGCGCGAGTTATCTTTCCAAGTGAACCCGGGCGACCAGGTTGCCCTTCAGTTCTCGCAGATGCCATGTGCTAGGCTCCTGCCTTGATTGCCGGCTTGATGTCCAAGGACAGGCGCTGAATGTGAGCGCGCGATCTATCTGACGGTGGCGCGCACCCTATCTGACAGGAGCGAAATCGCAAGCTGCTCGCAAAGGTGCGTCTCAGCGAGCAGTTGGCTTATTTGGCCAAATGGACAGGTTGGTGGCCGCATGCTTTGTGTTTGTGTTTGTCTTGGACTTAGGCGAGCAGAAGGCAGAGTCCATCTTATCGGTAATTGTGTTTCGTGGCTTGTACCTCTCTGTGAACCTCTTCCCTCAAGCTTTCGGTGGGCCTTCACGTTCCTCTTTGGACCATCACGTTCCGGGCTCCGACTTTCCTTCTTTATGCAGGCGGTCTATCATTGCTATTTCAGTTAGCTATTTTGCTGTCGCAAAGCGTGTGTCCGCTCGATGTGCTAAACCAAAGTGACGCTGGGCAGATCGATAACATCATAGATCACACCAAGGAGGTGGACGGTGATGCCGCCCGACGGAAAGCTGCGGCACAGGTCTCTTCCACGCTCTGCTTGGCCCTGTCTGCTAGGCACCATAAGTCCATCGCCTTCCAGAGTTTTCTGTCACTCTCGGGGAGAGCTCGCCATTGAATCAGGCAGAGGTTGGTGTGCAGGTGGATGCGAGCCGCGAGTCCTATCTGTCAACAATCCGTCGCTTGTACCCACACTGGAAGCATAAGGTGCACCCTGGCGCAGTGCAGCAAGCAGGAGGGTCCTTTGCTGTGACCTGTGCCCCAAATCGCACCTTACGAGCCTTCATGCCCCGGCCAAATGTCAAGCCGAACAAGCTTGACTGTGCGCCCTGACGCCAGGCCGAACAGGAGCAGGGCTGAGAGGCGCGCCCTCCGCGGAGGCTCAAGCATATCTTTGGATCTCTTTCGCACACTCTGCATACTACAGTTCAGCGGTCCACGTCATCCTGTCTGGGAGGGGCGCAGCAGAGCGGACGGCATCGGCTCACCCTGACGAACCGGGTATCTGCGTCAGGTGGAGTTGATGACGAAGGCGCAGGCTGCAGCGTATGAAAATGCCGTGAAGGCGAGCGAGCACCGCCGCAAGCAGGTGCATGAAGTCCCTTTTTTCACCCCATCCGTTCCCCGCCTCGTCTTACATATTCCTACACGGCAACATCTTCCCACCCTAGATGAGCTTTGCACCATCGGCGGCGCAGTCCAGCACAGCAGGGCTCGATGCCCCATTTCACTCTGCCGGTCCTTGCTCCCTCTGCCGGTCCTTGCTCCCTCCGCCGGTCCTTGCTCCCTCCGCCGGTCCTTGCTCCCTCCGCCGGTCCTTGCTCCCTTTTTGTCGCGCTCTAATCTGGTTGCAACGCCCGCACTTCCCTTCTGCCCCGTATCAGCGGACAGGGGCGACGTCAGGCGGGTGTTGCCTGCAGTTGGCGCTGTTTGCCATGCGCTCGACGCCGGCTCCGCACAGTGTGGCAGCAGCATCTTACATGCTGGCAGGGATGGGCGGGCCATGGCCCGGCTCGTAGCTACCAGGTGGAAAGTGAGTGTGCAGAGCGCTGAGCTCACCCGCTCCGTGCTGCGCAGGCCGCCAAGGCATACGAGCAGGAGCTGGAGGACCGCTCGCGTCTCATGCACGGCCACCACGCGGCCCTCCAGGTGTCGCCCCTTTCAGACTCAAGCTGCTTCCTGTGATGGCAACATGTTAAACTCGCCAGTTGAATCGACGGCTCTGCTCTGTATGTCATTCATTGAACCCATCTGCAAGTGGCACACCTTCGTCCATCTGCTCAACACAGATGCATGGGAATGCAGTGTCAAGGTGCTGTGTGCCCTGCTGCCAGTTGCCTATCACATGGGGTACGTCGTGGTGGAGCCGTACTTCTTGTTTCTAAGTGCACGCCAGGTGCGTGGTGTGTGCGACCGTTATCCAAGGCACATGTGCACCATTCTCCTGCAGGCTGTGGCCGCGCGTGTTGACTGCAAGAAGGGGCGGGCCTGGGGTTTGACATTTCAGGCACATGAGCAGGAAGGTATGGAGGAGTATCTTCGACAGGAATCCCGTATCCAACTCAGCAGCCAGGTACTGGGTCGCATCGCCCCCTGTTGCCCCCCTCACACAGAGCAGACATTCAGTATTTCGGAAATTAGCTGGGGACTTTCCGGGGTGCGTCTTCGGAAGACGCGGGCTTCTTGGTGCTCGGCCAGGTGCAGCGGAGACACGGCCTCACCCACACTCCTACCACCTGCCAATTAGCCCCAGCTGTTTGCCGAACACTGCCCAATCACACGAGGGGTCATGCGAGTCGTACGGCGGATTATGTGGGGGTTGAAAGGGTCGAAGGAGGTCCGATGCGGGTCACTGTGGGATTGTGCGGGTATGTGAAGGGGTCAAGAGGAGGGGCCATGAGGTCACTGTGGGATTGTGCGGGGGGTGAAGGGGAAGGAGGGCCCATGAGGGTCCCTGTGGGATTTATGGGGGGTGGGGGGCATGCAGGTCACTGTGGGATTGTGGGAGGCTGAAAGGGTCGAAGGAGGGGTCATGCACGGGTGACTGTGGGATTGTAGAGGGGGGAAGTGAAAGGGTCGACGGAGTGCCCATGAGGGTCCCTGTGGGATTGTGTGGGGGGCTGAAGGGGTCGAAGGAGGGGCCATGAGGGTCCTTGTGGGATTGCGGAGATCATGCAAGGAGCTCTGTGGGTTCTTGGAGATTGCACAAAGGGTCCTTGAAGCCACGGGGATCGTGACCCCGCAGGAGCAAGCGGTATCGGCGGCGCGGCCGAGCAACGCGCCAGTTTACTACCCACCGAAGCTCCCCTCCGAGCCCACCCCAGGCGCTCCCCCGGAGCCGCAGACCCTCGCCACTCTACTCACCAGCGCGGGCCCGATTCCCTACGAGCCTCCGCCGTACCCACACCTCCCGCCGCAGCAGGTGCGCTCAAGCTCCTTCTGGCTCCCCGCAGAGAGTGTGCAGCCGGCGCCCTTCACTTGGACGCTCGCCGCGCATTCCGCCAATCCTCGGGCTGCGGCACGTATCCACCCCTCGTTCTCCTTTCTCGCCGAGGACTGCCCTGAGGACGGTGGCGGAGGCACTCCGGTTGTGACAGGTCCCATTTCCTGTGGCGAACACCTTCCAGCACCCGGGACTGGTGAATGCCTACGGAGCTCCGGGGCGTCCGGGGCAGCCCCCGCAGCCGCAGCCGCCAGGTGTGCGCCGCGCCCCGGGACCCTGGCATGTTCATTTGGAGGGGCTACATGCCGACATATGTACTTGTGCGGAGACCACCGTCTGCTGAGCACCCCATCCATCGATGCGTGGAGCAACCCCACCCCCTGGAGCAACCCCTCCCCCTCCCCCACCTTGGCGCATCTGCCGAACATGTATCTACTTTGAAGAAGCGGCGATGGGTGCGGGATGTGAGGGTGAGGGGTTGCCCTACTGACGCGATAGGTGCGGGATGTGAGGTGAGGGGTTGCGCCTACTGAAAGCGGCGATAGGTGCGGGATGTGAGGTGGTTGCCCTACTTTGAAAGAAGCGGCGATGGGTGCGGGATGTGAGGGTGAGGGTTGCCCTACTTTGAAAGAAGCGGCGATAGGTGCGGGATGTGAGTTGAGGGTTGCCCTACTTTGAAGAAGCGGCGATGGGTGCGGGATGTGAGGGTGAGGGGTTGCCCTACTTTGAAGAAGCGGCGATGGGTGCGGGATGTGAGGATGAAAGTTCCCCCAATGTGTCTTACCTCGGGCCTGCCTCCGGAGTTTGCTGCGGGATGACAGGATACGATGCACAGCTGGCGGCCATGTTTGCCTCCTTAATGCAGCAGCAGCAGCAGCAGCAGCAGCAGCAAATGATGATGAACCCTGCAGCTGCCGCCCAACTTCAGGCGGCGATGGCTGCAGGGCAGATGCCAGCATGGCTGCCCGTGCCGGGGTCCTATCCCCAACCGCACGGCCAGCATCCTGGCCAGCCGGCAGCCACCCCTCCTGGCCAGCTCGCTCACCAGGTGCCTGCCTCGATTCCGCCGGTAAGTGCCGGCCACATTAATCACACATCCTCGCTCCGCTCCTCAAATTTGCAACTGCGGCAGTGCACACGCGCCTTCTCTCCACAAATGGTAGGCTCAGACCGGAAGGAAGGATGACAGCATGCACCCCAGTGATCGGTCATTCACCAGGCGTGGCGCCCTCCATGACAGCATGCACCCCAGTGATCGGGCATTCACCAGGCGTGGCGCCCTCCATGACAGCATGCACCCCAGTGATCAGTTATTCACCAGGCGTGGCGCCCTCCCATGACAGCATGCACCCCATTGATCGGTCATTCACCAGGCGTGGCGCCCTCCATGACAACATGCACCCCAGTGATCGGTCATTCACCAGGCGTGGCGCCCTCCATGCAACATGCACCCCAGTGATCGGTCATTCACCAGGCGTGGCGCCTCCATGACAGCATGCACCCCAGTGATCGGTCATTCACCAGGCGTGGCGCCCTCCATGACAGCATGCACCCCAGTGATCGGTCATTCACCAGGCGTGGCGCCCTCCATGACAGCATGCACCCCAGTGATCGGTCATTCACCAGGCGTGGCGCCCTCCATGACAGCATGCACCCCATTGACTGATTAGTGAAGCTTGCCCCATGATGGCAGCAACCTGACTGGACAGGGCGCGGACTTCTCCGCCAGAGTTTGGGGCAGGCAACCCTTGATCCGTTCCGAAAGCACGGATGGCAACGGCTCGCCTCAGCCTCTGCGCCCCACACTGCCCTCGGGCGACGCTCATGCAACACTTGCCTGGTCAGGAGTCGTCCTTCATATCACCGATGAATGTGGCAGAAGGCGGACTGCAGGTTGAGCTGGAGGAATGGGCGTGGGCGGGTGGGGGCGTGACGTATGCGGGTTCAGTCTCAAGTGATGCCTGGGGTAGCAGCTGCGATGGCGGCGGCACAGATGGCACATCCGGGCCAAGCTCCGCAGACAAGGGCTTCAGCGCCAGCAGCCCCGGTGTCAGGTGTGTGCCGCAACAGACCACAGCTGACCCTCCCCCACTCAGCAGCTTGCGCCCACTCTGCACTGCCACGTGGCGCGTCGTCGAGGCGGTCCTAAGCTGCGGAGGTGAAGGTGCCTGGAATGCGAGGGCAGAGGCATGGGCGGCGGAGAGGTATCATGGGTAGGGGATGCCGGGGATGGCGGCCTACACAGCATGCAGGAAGCTCCAACCATCCGGCCAGGAGCAGGGCGCCGCACCTTTCATGTAGACAGGATCACCCGAAGGCGGGGAGGGGAGGGGGGGATGGCGCACACAGGCGCAGCACAAGCCGGGCCGCCCGTGAGCAGAGGCCTCACCGAGAAGGACCTCCAGGAGGCGCTCGCGGCTCAGGTGCTGAGAGGAGCCCGGAGAGAGCCGGTCAGACCTGCCTATGATGCTTGGAGCTCGGACCTGCCTGTGATGCCTGCAGCTCAGACCTGCCCGCGATGCCTGCAGCTCAGACCTGCCCGCGATGCCCGCAGCTCAGACCTGCCCGCGATGCCTGCAGCTCAGACCTGCCCGTGATGCCTGCAGCTCAGACCTGCCCGCATGATGCCTGCAGCTCAGACCTGCCCGCGATGCCTGCAGCTCAGACCTGCCCGCGATGCCCGCAGCTCAGACCTGCCCGCGATGCCTGCAGCTCAGACCTGCTCGTGATGCCTGCAGCTCAGACCTGCCTTTGATGCCTGCAGCTCAGACCTGCCCGTGATGCCTGCAGCTCAGACCTGCCCGCGATGCCTGCAGCTCAGACCTGCC
>LGRX02020055.1:0-10196 GCA_001247695.2 Cymbomonas tetramitiformis
TCAGCACCTATTTTCTCCGAGTACAACTAGCCCACAACAGGTTCACTCACTTCCTATCTTCTCCGTTTCTGCCGACTAGGGTAAATATCAAGTTTCACAGGGATATCGGCGGGAAAGTGTCAAGAAAGCAGCAGTTATCCTCCATCCCATCTTCGGATGGTGTGCGGGTTGCAAGCCTGGAAGCCTTCCAACTGGGCACCTAGGTTGCCCGACGCCATCCACTCCGACGTACGCGCAGTGACAAATACTTACCGTACTCAAGATCTTCCACTTTCCTCGGAATCGTTGCTCTCACACTCCTTTTCTAGCACAGTAACCTGATTCGAATCTGGCACTTGCCAAAGGCAGTCGTGACGCACAAATAAGAAGGAAGAAGTGAGTCCAGCCAAGCGCTGTC
This sequence comes from Cymbomonas tetramitiformis, assembly GCA_001247695.2. NCBI lineage: Eukaryota > Viridiplantae > Chlorophyta > Pyramimonadophyceae > Pyramimonadales > Pyramimonadaceae > Cymbomonas > Cymbomonas tetramitiformis. Next base: position 398 of record LGRX02020055.1, read on the forward strand.
GACTCTTGTCATTTTGATTTTAGTCAACACGAATTTCTTCAGTTTTGGTAGCGTTATATTCCCTCACTCCTAAAGCGGCAACGAATAGAAACCAAGTGCGTAACGTGAGCGTCCCGCTATTCTCGACTCCTTTCCTGAGCACTAACCCGCATGTCGTGGAAGCTGCTTCAACCGAGAGCAAGTTTTTCCGTTGTTGATGAGGTAAGCTCTGCAGCATGGGCGTGCGGGATGACTATAATTTCATATGGACGCCGCTCTGAGCTCCACACATAGACGTTTGTGCGGCCTCCGCCCGAGAGGGCGTTGAGTTTGGGCGCTCCGATATGCGCGTACAAAGTTGGGAAGGCAGGCGTACACTGCATGCGGGAAGTGCGCCCAATGCATACGGAAAGTGGGCATGGATTTCTGTGGGACGACTTCGCAATGTTTTAAAGTGCCGTTTGTTCGTTGAATGGCCAGGGTAAGGAAGAACGATATACGAAGTTGGCTAAAATTGGCAAAGGTTCCTTCGGTACCGTATACAAGGTAACACCAGAACACCCTCGCAATCCTAGGTAGAATATCGGCCTTATTTTATGAGTGTTGCGAAAGTCAATGTGAATGTGGCTTGACCAACTTCGTAGTCCCAAGACACGCAGCACCGAGTGTGCAACGAGCCAGAGGTGACTAGTGACTCACAGGGAGTCGCCAAGGGGGTCCCCGTCGTGGAATACACGGACTGGCCATGGGCTAACTCCAAGCCTTCAGGAACTCGTGGCCCACAGCGAGTTGCCAGGTGGTGAATCGTGGCCCGTAGGAAGGAGGAAAGCCTTCCAATAACGCCGTTGCTTCCAGGCCAGTTGGACGTACACGTGGCATATCCGCGACTTCCTGAACTATCCACGGCACGATGCCTCACAGGATATGGCGGAAGACAACAAGGGACTTCCACCATGCTTGCAGCATCGTTGCTTGCGTGGCTGCTTGCTGGCGATCGCTGCTGTGAATGGTGGCTGCTGCGGTCCAGGTGGCGGAGAAAGCGGGCGTGGAATCCTCTGATGGCTTGCCACAGCTCTACGCCATGAAGTGCATTCCGGTGCCGGCTCGGGCAGTGGCTGGGCCAGACGGTTCCGAGGACGGCGTGCGCAGCGTCGACTACAACGAGGACGATATGTGGTGCAGGGCTCGGCGGGAGGCGGTGCTGCTGCAAGGCCTGCGCCACCCCGGCGTGGTGTTCTGCCGCGAGGCCTTCGTGGCTGAGCTGGGGGAGAGTGGTGGCCCAGAGTTGTGCTTGGTCATGGAGCTGTGCACCGGCGGCTCTCTCGAAGGTGTCATCAAGCAGGCCTCAGAGCCCCTCCCTGAGCACCAGGTGGTGGAATACCTCCTGAGCTTGCTGGAAGCTCTGGCGCATCTCCACGAGCAAAACGTCGTGCACCGTGATATCAAGCCTGCAAACATCTTCGTCACTAAACACGGGAGCCTGAAGCTTGGCGACTTCGGCCTCGCCAAGCATATCACGGTGAAGCCCATCCACTCCTTCCGCCGCTCAAGAACTGCATCCCTGCCTGCTGCTAAGAACTACCATCCTGCCTGCTGCTAAGGAACTGCACATCCCACTGCCCCTGCTGCTGGGAACTGCACGTCCCTGCCTGCTGCACAAGAACTGCATCCCTGTCTGCTGCTAAGAACAGCATCCCTGCCTGCTGCTAAGAACTGCATCCCTGCCTGCTGCTAAGAACTGCATCCCTGCCGACGCGGTGCTGCGTGTTGCGTGGAGATGCGCTTGTGTCGCGTCGAACGCGCACACGTGCCACAGCGAACGCCAGCGCCATGATTAACATGAAACACTCGGTTGTGGTGGGCCGCTCCATCAGGCCTCGGAAAGGCAGACGCACTGCGGCACGCCTCTCTTCATGCCGCCGGAGATGTCGCCTTATGTGACAGGGGAGCAGACGTCCAAGGTGGACATCTGGAGCCTGGGCTGCGTGCTCAGCTTCCTCTGCAACCGCCGCATGAAGCTCGACCCCGAGGCCCGGCGCATCCCGGTGCCGCTCTATTCGAGCTGGCTGCAGGATCTGTTCTGGACCATGATGCAGCACGACCCGGCCTGCCGGCCGACCGCTGCCGACCTGCTGTCAGCGATTCGCTACCAATGTGGCCAGTACTCCAGCCAATACTTGCCGGCACCCCAGCAGCAGGTGCTAGCCCTCTCTCCCCTTACCAGCGTACCTCCAAATAGCCCCCATCACGAGCCCACGTGCAGCGCCTGATTTCCAGGTCTGAGTGAAAGCATGCCCCAGCCCCGGTACTGTATTGCATTCAGCTAAAAGCAATCGATTGGTGGAGCTGAGATTTGACACAGGTGGGCGGCTGCTACAAGAAGCATGTGAGCATCAGAGAACTCGCCTCAACGTCTGAGACATCCCCCAAGGAAGGTGGCATGCACGCCAAGATAGACCCAGCCGGGAGCACACATCTCCAACATGAGGATCTCCAACATGAGGAGAAGCTGAAGCAAGCCTGTGACACGTCGTCCTCGGCGACGCATCAGCAGGTGCCAGAGCCCTGCGAGAGTGGAGCAGCGGAGCACGTGACGCTGCCAATACCGAGGACATCAGCTGAGACCGAGGATTGGAAGATTAAAATGAAGATGTATGAAAAGGAGATCCGGTGGCTCAGGGAGTGTGCTGCAGAGCGAAGGGCCCAGATCCAGAAGGAGAAGAAGGATGCGAAGGAGAAGAGGATGATGTATAAACAGGAGATCCGGCAGCTCCGGGAGTGTGCTACAAAGAAGGATGCGAAGATTAAAATGGAGTTCCGGCATAAACAGGAGATCCGGGAGGAGATCCAGCAGCTCCGGAAGTCTGTTGCAGAGCGCGAGGGGGAGATATCGGCGCTGCGACAGTATTCCTCAGAGCAGAGTGCAGAAGTCCAGCGGCTCAAAGAGGATGCCGTGGAGTATGAGGCAGAAGTCCAGCGGCTCAAAGAGGATGCCGTGGGTATGAGGCAGAAGTCCAGCGGCTTAAAGAGGATGCCGTGGAGTATGAGGCAGAAGTCCAGCGGCTCAAAGGTTGGCTAAAGCGGTTCAAATGTGATCAAGTGGATAATGTGGCAGAGATCCTGCGGCTCGAAATGGATGCCATGGAGAATGTGGCAGGGATCCAGCGGCTGCAAGGGACAGGTGCAGAATCATTGCGCTGCTTGATTGGACGTGTACGGCAGGAGGGCATGGCTGAGGATGAGGAGCTGCAGCGATTGCGACAGAGAGTGTCAGATCAGGAGATGAAGATTGACAAGCTCGTATCAGAGGGGGGAGTTGCTAGGAAGCTGATATGGCGCTTGCTGGGTGCGAAGATGCTGGCGATGTCAGACAAATGTCCGTGTCAGACATGGATGCAGCCGTGTGCTGCAGTTCGTGAGAGTGCAGAGGAACCTCATGATGCGCAGCTGAAACTCGACCAGACGCGGAGAGCGGTTTTTGTTGCATGGGTGGAACAAATATATATATCAGCTCCCAGCTCCCTGGTCTCCGCTCAGCAGTCACAGCACAGCACGGATGCGGATGTTGGCGCGGACCCTCCGCAACCCTGGCAGCCCTCCTCACCCCTGCACGCCCTTCCCACCCCTGCAAGCCCTCCCCCACCCCTTCCAGCCCTCCCACCCCTTCCAGCCCTCCCCACCCCTGCCAGCCCTCCCCCACCCCGCAAGCCTCCCACCCCTGCCAGCCCTCCCCCACCCCACCAGCCCCTCCCGGCCCCTGCCAGCCTCCCCACCCCTGCAAGCCCTCCCCACCCCTGCCATCCTCCCCCCCTGCAAGCCCTCCCCCACCTGCCAGCCTCCCCACCTGCCAGCCCTCCCACATGGAGATGTCAAGGTGTCCCGAGGTTTACGAAAATCAAATCGGCCCGGACCATTGAGCGCGAATTTCTTCAAATTAACAAGGATAGTGCCAACAGTAGAATCGTTATGCTTTCGAGGCTGATATGCCATTTGGCGACATACACCAGGAATCATGTGGAAGCTTGGAAGATGCGGTGCGCATAGCAGAGAAGCACATAGCAGACGATCACACCAAGGTAGCCGCATATTGTGTTGATCGGCATTTCATCTGGATAAAGCAGCGCAATCACTGCTCATTCCCGAGAAGAGCTCCATCAGTCATCCTCCTTTTCTCGAAATTTCATAATTAGTTTGACGGCTAGAATGGAAAGTTGGTTTATCGGTTGATGCAGTATACCCTCAGAGCAAAGTATCCAGCGACACTATGCGAATATTTCGCATGTATATATGCAAACATAGGATATTTATTTTAATGACATCATAATTGTATATAAAATAATGTATTAGAATGGGGCAATGTTCGTTGTGGGTGGGAGGTTACGTTAACAGCAACTGACAGAGCATGCGTTTTCCAACGGCTGCATCATTGAGGAAATAGCTTTGGTACAGTAATGTGTTGAGCCACAAAAGCACATTATTATTGGAACAACGTTGACGATGTGTGTAATGTGAGGAAGAACTTCTGCACATCTGATCAAGTAACAATTTACGTCGTGGGCATACTGATGGTGATACCACAATGATAAGTACATGCATTATTCGTTGTGTTCGGTTACTTAATGTCTGGCTCGACAATAATATTTTATGTGAAATCGGGAACACGGTGATGATCCAGTGGCATAAACTTCGTTACACTGTTGCAAAAAAATAACAAAAAGAAATACCACCACCTTCATGCATACCGCACAGAATGTATCACATTTTATGTTCAAAGAGGCCGCGCATATAGAAATGATTTGTGGACGTGGCATGTGCCCGGAATAGTGTACAGGACATCGCCAATATCACCGGTTTGCATCATTGGCTTCGACATACACAGCACATCAGTTAAGCGCACTATAACCTAATAGCAGCACATGCAAGAAATCAACATGAAATGAATTGGGAGGCACCTAAGGAGGTTATCATGGAAACGTCATCGCGTTTGAGTTCTGATAGGTCGCGTTTTACAATTTTGCGCACTCGGCACAGGCACTGAATACCGCCCATTGCGTGCGAGCTTGGCCTCTGACTAAAGGCTCAGACCACGCGTAAATTATGAAGAGCCACACCCTAGTTGTGCATCAGGCACCGGACAGATTCTTGGTGTAAACAACCCCCTTCACATCCACATATATACATATTTGCATCCTATATCTTGAGTAAGACAAATTAACCTAAGATGTTTCCACACATTCCGAGATAATGCATCAGTGCTCAGATGTATGGGATATCTCCAGCATGGCGTGATGAATATATTTAGTCATATTTGCAATAATGACTCCGCTCAACTAATTCTGTTTAGTTCTGAAGTCTCGCCAAGACATAAAAGCAAGTGCGTCATGCTAACCCTATGCGTCTGCATTTCCTGCCTCTTTCTCAAGGGCATCGTACTCCGAATCTGCTCCGACACCATCATGGGCATCATTCAATTCTTGTATTCTCGTCTCAATCAACGCCACCAGCTGCTTCTTCACATCTGCACCCCTCCCACACAGAATTCATGTTCACTTCTCTTCAATCAGAGCTTTCATGTTTAGCTGCTTCACAACCCGAGGTCCTCTAGTTCTGCAGAGCTGAAATTGAGACTCAGACATGTGGAGTGCTGCTGAGAGACCTTGGTCTCAGGGCAGTCATCCAGATGAAACTATGGGCATTGTGACAGTGGCCGGAAGGACCCAGGACACTCATAGCGACCTTCTAGCATTGTCCTGCCTGATTTTGACACTTCAAGCAGCCTATAACGGGCATCGCCTTCTACGTCGGTTTGTAACAATTCCCTGACGATCTTTTCCTACATTTGTGAGGTTTTGTGGTGAAAATGCGTTTTGACGAGTACCACTGAGAGTGGAACTTTATCGAAGCGAAGTGTGGAGAAACCACACTACTGTAAACAGAAGTCTAATCTGAAATTCAGCATGAATAATTCAGGTGGAGATTCTTCTGTTGTAGCTAATGGTTCTATGCATTTGGGTGGCTATTCCTAGGTGGGCTAGCATCCAATTGTCAACCACAATGTCATTTTCCGCTTCCGAAAACTGCTTTGCTTTGGAACATGTTGGCACTCCCCACACAGCTCATTTTGTCATGAAACGCTTACTTCACCCGGTTGCTTCTTAGGAAGCGGGTGCGCGGCAACAGGCCCGTTCGATGTTGACGGGTGTCACCATCGAAAGCGTTAGATCAGCCAAGTGCTCTTATGGGAACTTGTGCCTTGTGGGATTTGTGATCATAGCAGCATCCGGCAAAATCTTCCCTTGATGATGAGTCATATTTAGATTCTGGATATTACTGTTAAATTACGGCTGCAATTTCCGCGTGTGCTTTGTCATGAAAGACATCACATATGACAAGCAGCCTCACGTCACGCCGATTTTATTTGAACTCTGCCTTGCAAAGATCCCAAAAGTTTTCGAGTGATGAAAATTAAGTGTGATCCAACGGTCACCATTTCGGAAACTTGCCCCTTGATTTTCCATCCATTTATGTCAGCCCCTGCTCCGGCAGAGCATTCGAGACATGATTTGCCATGGTGTCATCCAGGCAACAACTTCACAGTGGGCACAATAGCCAGGCACTGTGACGGTGCTCAGGAGTAGTAACACGGACAACTACACACCATGCTGGAGCCGCTCGTGTCACACATTGCTACAAAAGAGGCAGCTCCAAGTTCAGTGGAGGCAGCACACCTGCGTCCAAAGCGTACACCCGTGCAAAGTTTGCAGCCAACTTGTCAGGCTGGTCGCCACGGCACACTCCAATTCGCCCTTTCCGCCCGCCCCCGAGCTGTACATCGATGTAGAGCTCTGGTTTTCGCTTTGACCCCTTCGCCTGCGGCGCAAGACTCCGCACCCAGAAATCACGGACACGTCCTGCTCCTCTTCACTCGGATCATGCTTAACCGGAACGCAACGAAAAGTGCAAGGTGCTCAAAGGTGCTCAAAGATTGCGCATCCCCTCTCTCCTCTCCTCAGCGACTTGTGCACTGCGCCGCGTTCAGTGGTTATACACCGAGATTCCTGCGCCTTGTTTTGTGGGGGGACTGGAAGCTGTCATGCGCTGCTGACCGAAATGCAGCGCGCCAGGTGGAACATGTCGAGCGGGATACCCTCATCTTCTCTGAGATGCCTTCTTGAAGTTTCATTTCTGCGGTTCACGCTCTGGAGCTGAAAGGGCACACCCCAAACACCTTGCCATGGCGGCAGGTGCCGAGTAACGAGGCCGTACCGTTAGGTTGAAAGGAGCCGCCTTTGTTGTCTTCTCTCGCTTTTCCCAACCCTGTAATTGCACCTCCCCATGGGTGAAAACGAAGTGCCTGGACACCTGCGGCCTACGGATCCCATCACATCAGGGCCCCAGCTGTGGCCGCTCTCGCCGCGTGGATGCACCACCTAGCCATCTATCAGCCAGTGCCCGCCTAATGCAGGCGAGGGAGAGAGGTACCTTATTGACATCCTCGATGTAACGGATATCTTTCATGGTGCTGACCCGGTCGCGCTCCTGCTGCGCGGCCTTCAATCGTTCCACCACCTTCTCCTCCCCTGTCCTCCCCAGTACCATCACGCATCCCAGCGCATCCTTCAGTACCCAGCTCGCCGCCATCGCAACATGCCAGCCGCCAATCTGAGCTCGAAACCCTCGGGGACACCGGCCCTCGGTGCGCGCCGACAAGGGGCCTCCTGTCCAGTAGAGCTGCACAACTTAAAATGGTCCGTTCATTTTTAACACGGGCAATCTCCCGAATCCGACAGTCCATATCAAACAGCCGACATGCTAGAGATCAAAATACGATATATTCCTTCGTCGCTCCCCAGAAATCTCTTCGGACCTTCCGATGTTCACGATCTGAAAATATTGGACGGCTCAACTTTAGTTGGGCACCCCTACTGTCCAGCATCCAACTCTGTTTTGCAAAAGCTGCATGGAGGAAGCGGCGAATCAAATGAGGCCGCCGGGCACTCCCGGGAACGCCTGGCTGGAGCGGCGGCAAGGGGCATAAATGAGCCACCTTTGTGCCGCGCTGTCGGCTTGAAATTCGTCTTGTAGCTCTTGGAGGTGTTAATGGTCGGCTTGAAGGTGCACTCCTGCGGGGTACCATGCCAGGGCAGCAGGGCGCGCGCACCTCACTCCCCCCAAGAAGACCCGGGAGGCCCCCTTCAAGAGGTGAGGGCCTCTACAGAACCGACTACATCTCAACAAGGTGCCAGCTGAAAGCTATGCAAAATATGTGAGTTTCTCCAGGCAGGGACCGGCCAATGGCGCATGGATGGAGAAAGAAGCTCGCCAGCAGATGGAGTAAGCATGTGTAATGATCTACGGTGGCAGATCGGGAACCACAGAGATGGATGATACCCAATGAGGTGGGCACAGGCCAAATTAAGAGCTCCAGAATTGGACATCATCCAAAAAGATTGTTCCACTTGGCTGCACCCTCCACCTAGAGGAGCCCCTGCACCACGAGGGTTGTACAAGCCGGACTATCCTTGCGACTTCAGGCTCTTCAAGAGCGACACCATTGGGCGGCGATCAGTAGGATCAGCATGCATCAATGAGTCCCCCCCAGCTGCCTCATCAGCATGCCTTGAGGGAGCGAGCAACTGGGAGAGGGTTTGAAAGCTGCTCCGGGAGCTTGGCACCACCTGCAGCTCCCGATCCTGGATGGAGCTCCAGGAGGGCTGGCACTTCTTCTCCATCTTCCGCTTCTCCATCTCTTGCATGTACCGCCGGTTGGACACACGCCCTGCCTGGCCCCTGCACGCCCCGAATGTCCACCCCCGCCGCCACCCTCAAGTCAAAGTCGCACATGCAGGAGTCATGCTCGCAGTGCATGAGTCTGGGCGCTCCCATTTTGACAGCGCCTGCTCCCACACGGCGCCCATCCTCGTGTGCCCATCACTCACCCTGAACTTCCTTCTAAAGCCTGTCCACGTGATAGGGCAGAGGGGAGCTCTATCCAGCCGGGAGAGAAGGAAGATGGGGCGGCACCGGTTGTTTATGGCAGGAGAGAAGGTGCACTCTGCCATCTCCCGGTCGCGTAGCTCCCGGCGCACACCCTCTAACTTGACATCCGTCGGCGGCGTCACGTGAAGCTGCATCTGCAGGCTCTGGGGCTGCTTGGAGCGGCGCGCTTCGGCAATCATGTGGGTCTTCTCCGACAGCGCAGGCTGAAACGTAGGCTCGTTCACCTCCACCTTCTTTACCTGCCGGGTCTTGCTGTACATCAGCCTGCCCTTGCACCACAGACCGAAGCTCAACGCACAGGGCCGCGTCACAAGCGGTGTCCCACCCCATGGGGCCGCGTCGCAAGCGGTGTCCCACCCCATGGGGCCGCGTCACAAGCAGTGTCCCACCGCATGGGGCCGCGTCACAAGCGGTGTCCCACCCCAAGGGGCCGCTACATAGACCTTGAGATGCCATCTCCCAGAGCAAAGTGCCGTCACAGTACGGCGTCTTATAATTTCTAGCCATGACCTGTACTAAGCCTCTCCGAAGCCCCGTTCCCTCAAGCGACCAAAGCGCGTTGCTGGCCCCAGCGCAAGGGCTCGAGCTTGGTGCTGTCATGCGTCATGGGTAATGCGCTTGCAGACCGGCCGGGGACGCCGTGATGCACAGAGCATGCCAGGCAGCCGAGGGAGAAGTGTCCACGCCCAACCCAGGTCGCCGGGCTGTTTCAGTTGGGGCTTGCACACATCTAGTCATTGCTGAGTGGCAGCGCTTCACATCCTCCATGCACCTCTGGGCCGCCTGGCATTCCCTGGGCTGGGAGCAATCCTCCATGCGC
>LGRX02020056.1:0-25943 GCA_001247695.2 Cymbomonas tetramitiformis
GCTATGGCGCGCCCTCCCCCTACAATTCGTCAGATTGCTATGGCCCCCTTCCCACACGGCAATAGCTATGACGCACGCTCCCCCTCCCATTCAACAAATAGCTATAACGCGCCCTCCCACTCCCATTTGACAGATAGCTATAACGCAGCCTACCCCTCCAACTCAGCAAATAACTATGGCTCGCGATCCCCCTGCCACTCGGCATATAGCTATGGCGCGCCCTCCCCTTCGCACTTGGCGAATAGCTATGGCGTTCCCTTCCTTCCAACTCAACAAATAGCTATGGCGCGCCCTCCCTCTCCCACTAGGCAGATAGCTATGGCGCGCCCTCCACCTCCCACTCCGCAGATAGATATGGCGCACTTTCCCCTTGCCATTCAGCAGATAGCTATGGCGCGCCCTCCCCCATCGGCAAATAGCTATGGAGCACCCTTCCCCTCCCACTCAGCAAATAGCCGTAGCGCACCCTCCTTCTCCCACTCCGCAGATAGCTATGGCACGCCCTCTCCCTCCAATTCAGCAGAAAACTATGGCGCACCCTCCCCTTCCCACTCAGCTGATAGCTGTGGCGCACTCTCCCCCTCCCACTCCACATATATCTATGGCACGCCCGCCCCTCCACTCCGGCAGATAGCCATGGCGCTCCCTCCCCTCCCACTCAGCAAATAGCTATGGCGCGCCCTTCCCCTACAATTCTAGCTTGCCACGCAGCCAAGGATAACCACGAAGCAGAGCTGTGCAGATGCGAAAAAGAGCTTGCAATTAAAGAGCGTGCATCAAGGTGTACGACGAGTGAAGCGGCCACATCTTGTGCCTGGCGCGCAGGGAATGAAGTACACACAACAGGGCACTCACCGAGGGAAGCGGCCACACTCTGCACCTGAGCTTCGGTCACTGATATATCCCTGAACACAGCCCGAAAACACTTTCAAGATCCGTTCACATGCATGGGCAACATACATCCTAGCCGTGGGTTGGAGCTTACACACGTCGAGGGAAGAACTCCCACCGCCCGTTTGAGCAGCAGCCTAACGCGCCGACCACTGCAGGCCATGGACGTAGGGTTGGCAGCTATGCAACAGGCCAAATGAAGCGACTCGGTGAGGGCTAACACGCCATCAGCGTGGGGCGCAAGCCAGGAATGTCCTGGTTTGCCCTTTAACAGGGCAACAGTCACTCAGTTAAGCTCAAGAGTGGCGCAACATCCAGACGATGTTATCCCGGGATCTGACTGCGCCTGGTCTGACCGGGTTGGGCGCAAACCTTAAGAAAAGTGTGTCACAAGGAGCATTAGTGCCGTTAGCACGAGAGGCAACTGCAAACAGCCACACGCCTTCTGCGTCATAAATTGCAGTGCGATTTCAAACTTCCGAAAGGTCAAAAGCCACAACGCCGCGCACAAAGCCGGAGAGCCGTACACCCAAATGGGTGTTTTCATTAGAGCCCCACACAAGTACCCGGAATAAACTGTTTCAATGCCGCGACCGCGTCAGTGCCCCTCATTGCCACGGGGCACATATGAAGAGTAGTCCCAAGACATCATAGGCTGTGGTACGGGAGCATATTCTGAGAAAAGCCCCGGCAGCCGCACGATCCCCAAACACAGCTGTCAACATCCACTCCGAAACACCCGGCAGCAGAACACACTGTTACACAGCCACAGTGTGACACAAGGCACAACAGCTTTTGCAGTGGCGGAGGATCACCTTGTGGCATTTGTCTCATCGGTCGCGGGAACTCGCCGCCTGCAGAGAGACGAGAGAGATGGTGAATTCAAAGATATCAACATTCGAGTAACAGCCCCCCTGCCTCCGACACATGCCAGCGCAGGAGTACGACGGGGTGAGGGCTGCGTGCGGGAAGCCCGCGCGGAAATACCTTGCTTTGACTCCGTTAAATTCCCTTTAGCGAGCGATGGCCGCAACTCAAGTCCCTCTGAGAATTGATAATCCCTGAAGTGGGGCAATTCGTCCCTCCTCAGCGGACGACACGTCAGCTAAGAGGTGCGGACAGAGCACTCGACGTGCACTTCCAAAAACTGAGGACAAAGCCAAAGGCGTGCACGGCGTCTGCGTATCGGATGCAAGAACAGCACTGAGTTGACTAAACACTGCGGCTGAGCCATAACACGTTGACTAAGCACTGCTGCTGAGCCATAACGCGGTGAAGAAAAGGCGCCGGCAAGGAGTTGCATAAACGGCACGTGATGTGTAAGTGGTGGGCTGATCTCGACGCAGTTTCTACGCACTTGAGAGTCTCCACTGCCTTGAGAGCATATTCTTGAAGAGGCAGCCTCCAACTTGTTCACTCACCACGACGAACGAGATCACCCTCAGCAAAAATGCTCCACTCGACAGTGAAAAGGCCCTAAGAGCACAAGGTGCAAAGAAGATCGGCGCAACGTTAGCATACTAAGTGTGCGCAATTTCTTACTACAAATCTACAGAACTTTGAGCTTTCTCTCCCTAAAAGTTCAGGGAGAGTATGTCGCCCTGAATACCAACCACGCAAAGCACATCACAAAATCTGCCGCCACGAATATATATAGCCTCGAGCTTTCAAAATCCCAACCTAGAACCTTGCGGCCAAGCCCTCCACTAACCCGCGCGACGACGCGAGGTCCGTCGTCTAGTGGAGATCTTTTTAGATCGACCCCGCCTAGTACCTTACCTACCTCTGACCTTTATAATCTTCACCCAAACCAAATACCTCTGACCTTTATCGTCTTGGCATCAAGTGAATTACCTTACTTACCTTACCTTAGTCAATCAGCAGCAGCAGCAGCAGCAGCAGCAGCAGCAGCAGCAGCAGCAGCAGCAAAGCTCGAATCCCAACGGGCGATACAGTCGAATGTTCCATCTCACGATCGCCAGACGCTAACGATGACAGTGCCACAGCAGTCGCGTGTATGTACCACGACGCCACCCACGCGTTATGGCATGGCATGCTGGGAAGCAAAAAGCAGAGCACTGTCGCGCACATGATCCTGTGGTCATATGATGTAATGGCGATATCCATGTTAACATCGCACGGTAATTAATCGTGCTGTCCAAAAAGATCGACGCCTAGTGGAGATCGCATATTTGTGATCGACAGCGCCTAGTACCTTACTTACCTTAGTCAATCAGCAGCAGCAGCAGCAGCAGCAGCAGCAGCAGCAGCAGCAGCAGCAGCAGCAAAGCTCGAATCCCAACGGGCGACGCAGTCGAATTTTCGATCGCACGATCACCAGACGCTAACGATGTCACTGCCACTGCAGTCGCGTGTATGTACCACGACGCCACCCACGCGTTATGGCATGGCATGCTGGGAAGCAAAAACCAAAGCACTGTCGCGCACATGATCCTACGGTCAGATAGTGTAATGGCGAAAATGATTTAAACATCGCATGGCCGACGCGATGTTCGGAAATCAGACAGATTCGCTTTTACATTGCATAGCAGACGCGAGGATCGAGAAATGTCAAATCATTAATGATCGTACGGTCAGATAGTGTAATGGCGAAAATGATTTAAACATCGCATGGCCGACGGGATGTTCGGATATCGGATAGATTCGCTTTTATATTGCATAGCAGACGCGAGGATCGAGAAATCTTAAATCATTAATGGAATGGCAGACTCGATGTCCATATTCGGATCTCTCGAGTGCGCCACGTCGGCAAGATAAATAATCCCATCGACCGTCAGATGCGCCTAGTGGAGATCTTAATTTAAGATCGACCGGGCCTAGACCTTTGACCTTTATAATCTTCACCCAAACCAAATTACCTTACCTTACCTTACCTTAGTCAATCAGCAGCAGCAGCAGCAGCAGCAGCAGCAGCAGCAGCAGCAAAGCTCGAATCCCAACGGGCGACGCAGTCGAATTTTCCATCGCACGATCACCAGACGCCAACGATGACAGTGCCACTGCAGTCGCGTACATATATCGCGACGCCACCCACGCGTTATGGCATGGCATGCTGGGAAGCAAAAAGCAAAGCACTGTCGCGCGCATGATCCTACGGTCAGATAATGTAATGGCGAAAATGATTTAAACATCGCATGGCCGAAGCGATGTTCGGAAATCAGATAGATTCGCTTTTACATCGCATAGCAGACGCGATGTTCGTGTTCGGATCTCTAGAGTGCGCCACGTCGGCAAGATAAATAATCCCATCGACCGTCAGATGCGCCTAGTGGAGATCTTAATTTAAGATCGACCGGGCCTAGTACCTTACCTTAATCAGCAGCAGCAGCAGCAAAGCTCGAATCCCAACGGGCGACACAGTCGAATTTTCGATCTCACGATCGCCAAACGCCAACGATGACAGTGCCACAACAGTCGCGTGTATGTACCACGACGCCACCCACGCGTTACGGCATGGCATGCTGGGAAGCAAAAAGCAAAGCACTGTCGCGCACATGATCCTACGGTCAGATAGTGTAATGGCGAAAATGATTTAAACATCGCATGGCCGACGCGATGTTCGGGAATCAGATAGATTCGCTTTTACATTGCATAGCAGACGCGAGGATCGAGAAATGTCAAATCATTAATGGAATGGCGGACTCGATGTTCATGTTCGGATCTCTCGAGTGCGCCACGTCGGCAAGATAAATAATCCCATCGACCGTCAGATGCGCCTAGTGGAGATCTTAATTTAAGATCGACCGGGCCTAGTACCTAAGTCAATCAGCAGCAGCAGCAGCAGCAGCAGCAAAGCTCGAATCCCAACGGGCGATACAGTCGAATGTTCCATCTCACGATCGCCAGACGCTAACGATGACACTGCCACAACAGCCGCGTGTATGTACCACGACGCCACCCACGCGTTATGGCATGGCATGCTGGGAAGCAAAAAGCAAAGCACTGTCGCGCACATGATCCTGCGGTCATATGATGTAATGGCGATATTCATGTTAACATCGCATGGTAATTAATGGTGCTGTCCAAAAAGATCGACGCCTAGTGGAGATCGCATATTTGTGATCGACAGCGCCTAGACCTCTGACCTTTATAATCTTCACCCAAACCAAATTACTTTACCTACCTCTGACCTTTATAATCTTGGCACCAAGTAAATTACCTTACTTACTTACATACATAGTCAATCAGCAGCAGCAGCAGCAGCAGCAGCAGCAGCAGCAAAGCTCGAATCCCAACGGGCGACGCAGTCGAATTTCCGATCTCACGATCGCCAGACGCCAACGATGACAGTGCCACTGCAGTCGCGTACAGTTATCGCGACGCCACCCACGCGTTATGGCATGGCATGCTGGGAAGCAAAAAGCAAAGCACTGTCGCGCACATGATCCTACGGCCAGATAGTGTAATGGCGAAAATGATTTAAACATCGCATGGCCGACGCGATGTTCGGAAATCAGATAGATTCGCTTTTACATTGCATAGCAGACGCAAGGATCGAGAAATGTCAAATCATTAATGGAATGGCAGACTCGATGTTCATGTTCGGATCTCTCGAGTGCGCCACGTCGGCAAGATAAATAATCCCATCCACCGTCAGATGCGCCTAGTGGAGATCTTAATTTAAGATCGACCGGGCCTAGTACCTTACCTTACTTACCTTAGTCAATCAGCAGCAGCAGCAGCAGCAGCAAAGCTCGAATCCCAACGGGCGATACAGTCAAATGTTTCATCTCACGATCGCCAGGCGCTAACGATGACAGTGCCACTGCAGTCGCGTACATTTATCGCGACGCCACCCACGCGTTATGGCATGGCATGCTGGGAAGCAAAAAGCAAAGCACTGTCGCGCACATGATCCTACGGTCAGATGGTGTAATGGCGAAAATTATTTAAACATCGCATGGCCGACACGATGTTCGGAAATCAGATAGATTCGCTTTTACATTGCATAGCAGACGCGAGGATCGAGAAATGTCAAATCATTAATGGAATGGCAGACTCGATGTTCATGTTCGGATCTCTCGAGTGCGCCACGTCGGCAAGATAGATAATCCCATCCACCGTCAGATGCGCCTAGTGGAGATCTTAATTTAAGATCGACCGGGCCTAGACCTCTGACCTTTATAATCTTCACCCAAACCAAATTACTTTACCTTACCTTAGTCAATCAGCAGCAGCAGCAGCAGCAGCAGCAGCAGCAGCAGCAGCAAAGCTCGAATCCCAACGGGCGACGCAGTCGAATTTCCGATCTCACGATCGCCAGGCGCTAACGATGACAGTGCCACTGCAGTCGCGTATATTTATCGCGACGCCACCCACGCGTTATGGCATGGCATGCTGGGAAGCAAAAAGCAAAGCACTGTCGCGCACATGATCCTACGGTCAGATGGTGTAATGGCGAAAATTATTTAAACATCGCATGGCCGACGCGATGTTCGGAAATCAGATAGATTGAAGATTCACTTTTACATTGCATAGCAGACGCGAGGATCGAGAAATGTCAAATCATTAATGGACTGGCAGACTCGATGTTCATGTTCGGATCTCTCGTGTGCGCCACGTCAGCAGGATAAATAATCCCATCGACCGTCAGATGCGCCTAGTGGAGATCTTAATTTAAGATCGACCGGGCCTAGAATAAACTAATCTTGGCCTATGCCACGTCAATCAGCAGCAGCAGCAGCAGCAAAGCTCAAATCGCAACGGGCGTCACAGACGACTTTCGATCTCACGATCGCCAGACGCTAACGATGGCAGTGCCGCTGCATTCGCGTGCATTTACCGCAACGCTACCCACGAGTTATGGCATCGCATGTCGAGACGCACATATTAAGCACTGTCGCACACATGATCCTAACGCTCCGGGGAGGACTTAAAATGCCAGATCATATTTGATACTCAGCATTATTCGACGGTTCCACTCGCTGCACGCACAGCTCAACAGCGGAGCGCTGAGTTTTGAACGTGGCTTTTTATGTATACAATGCCCACATAGGTTGCATGCTGTTATTTTGTGTGTTTCGTTTTTGGGACGCGTTGCACGCATGAGCATGGATGCGCGCGCGCATGCTTGTTTTCGATATTCGTCGTTTTGGTCACGACGTGCGCATAATCAGTCGTTGCTTTGATCGCATGTGTCCTCATTCAGTATGTAAGAACTGCATGCATGCGATTGTGCGCGCCACATAAGTGCATGCTGCGCATCGGCATGTACCCGCGCGCGTGTGCGTTGACTGTGAGCATGCTCTCGCAGTGGCAACGATAATGTATTTCCGTTGTCAACACGTTTGCGGTATTGTAGCGCGCGTACAAAGAGCGGCAGCCAATTTATCATACAAGTTGCTGTAATAGGAAGGTGTGTGTGTGTGTTTGGTACAGGGTCATGATGGCGGAGGTCGATGAGACGTCATTCGTGCTTCGATTTACAATGCTGCGACCGATCGAAGTAGCGCGAGGTTTGATGCACGTTCATGGCGGTGAAATGTACTTTTATGTATATATGATATAAGAAGCGCTTGCCCATTAATATCGCCACACGTGAAGGCAGCCAACCATGCATAGGCTCGCGCCAGCCGCGAGTGGGAATTGCAAATGTCACTCAGGCGAATGATGAATTATAACGAGCAAGTAGTGTATGCATGTAGCCGCAGTCAGGTATCATTCCGATGGTTACATGTTGGATATTCATACGCACGCATTATCAACACCCACCATTCACACAGGAATGCACTACGGGCACATCAATATATGTGCCAAATCATGGAAGCAAAGTAGCTCTTGCTTCTCTCTCACACACGAACACACACACACACACACATCACATACTCAGCACTAAGAACTAAGTTACACACCACGGAGAGCATCATATATATCACGCCCTTTACATGCACGTTGATGCGTTTATCGGACGATGAAGGAGGACGATGTCCACGAGACTCGCACAAGTTCTTGGTCTGGGTTCGATCCCCGGCGTCCTGCATCAGTAAATATTGCTTTATTTGCACGTTTTCCGGCTGGATACACAATTACGCATGCACAATCATATAATAATCCGCATACACAGCCAATCATTTGCGTCTCGGCATAATGTGATACTTTTTATTCGCAAGGGTAATTGTTAAAGATTGCATTCGATATACGCATCAGCCTATTTGCGCACAGTTTGTGCAACATGCAGTCATAATGAGATTTTCACATTGTCAAAATTTAAAGTACTAATATGATGATCATAGTAGTATGCCATGCGTGCTAGATGCCAACTGCCACAGTGCTACAAACGTGCCCCCCTTTGCTATTCGTCCTAAAACACAAATGCCACAGCTCAAGATGGGCACAATAATTCTATGCATGTGCAAGGGGTATCAATGGACATCAGATTATGCAGTGCTCACCTCAAGCACCACCTTAGTCACTGTCTCGGCTTGCGCTCAAAATTATTGATGAATATCAGCGAGTGCGTTGTGAGTGCATACGCCCGTTGATGCACACACACGCACTAAGCACACACGCACGCGCGCGCGACACACACACATACACACACATAATAAAGTGAACGAGCTAATGCGCATGCCAATCAAAACTAGACGTATATATACATATATATATATATATACAACGTTGTATATATATATATGGGGACTTCAATGCAGCCGATTTCCCTCTCGAATTTCACGGTGTGCGCTCGAGCACCAACGTGTGATATTTTCATAATATACTTGCAGTGTAACACTGGCTGAGCTTCCAACGTGGCGGCACACTTTCTTTTTTGGCTAGGATGTGTGGGTGCGGTATATAGTCATGCCCTGTTATGACTGAATAGATCAGTGATATATTCCCACAAGCATGTTTCTCACATCCACTGGATTGATGGTGGGTCTGCTTTTGTCAGCGGGCAACGTGTGCATGCTACATGCAACATGCATATCGATTGTTAAAGTGGCAAGAATGTGTGTGTGCGCGTGCGTTTGCAGTCGCGAGTGTGTGTGTGTGTGTATGAGTTGTGTTTGGATGCGTGTGCAAGTATGTAATTATGCGCGTGCATGAGTGTGGTTTTTCCTTGGACCGACTCCTTTGGCACACCGTAGCCGCAGAAGATCAATTGCACTATGTACCCACACCGGGGATCAAAGCATTCAGCCATGATTGTGTGTGTGTGTGAAAGAGAGTGAGCATGTGTATCACATGTATGCAAAATGGGCATGTGCACCACCAACTCATGTATAGTGAGCCTCCATTATTTTTCACATGATGTTCGCCCCCACCTAAGCAATTGCCACAAGCTGACGGACATCGCCATACATGTGTAGCAGAAAAGTAACTCTGCTACGAGGGTCATATATTGCTTGCTCAGACTTCGGCTAACACTCCAAGAGGTTGTTGACATCAACATTATCCACATCAACATGTATAACGCTCCATATATTCTTCACGATTTGTTGCAGACATGTCTCATCAATTAGGCAATCTTAGTATTGATTATGCAGCTAGCGCTAATTGCGCGCAGCGCGCCGCGATGTTGATGTATTGATCGGTACGTGAGCATTTACATTCTGCACATTCAACAGATTGTTTTCGATGTCATGCATGTGCAAATGCTAAATAGTATGTAAGATATGTATGCAGAGTGTTTGCTTATTCGACTACACGTATATCTACACTACAATTGCCAAGCGTAAGCAACATGCGAAAGCTAAGAAAACGTTCGTACTCGAAAATAAGTAATCATAGTAACTATTTGTGTTCCCGATAATCATATTGGATAGCCAAACCTTGCTCCGCCATTCAATATTTGCAACTAGCTTACATTACATGTACGCCGCCACCATATATCATATCTAGCTATATAACACATTTAATATCTCACATCCCAAATCATATCGCCGTACATACATAACAACCGCCCAACCGATAACTAATGAATACCTGAACGAAAGGGATATATCATCATCCATACACCGCCACCAAGCGCAACCAACACGCGAACGCTAGGGAAAAGTTTGCACTAGAAAGCAAGTATCATTATAGTAACTAGCTATGTCGCCTTGGTAATCATATTGGACATCCAAACCTTGCTCCGCCATCCTCTATTTGTAACTAGCGTATACTACATGTACGCCGTCGACATAATATATCATATCTAATCATATAACACATATAATGTCTCACATTGCAAATCATACCGCCGTGCATAACAACCGCCCAACCGTTAACTAATGAACAATATATTGAACCGATTGAATTGTCGGATGGCCTAGTGGAGATCTCATCTTTGAGATCGACCGGGCCTAGTACCTTAGTCAATCAGCAGCAGCAGCAGCAGCAGCAGCAAAGCTCGAATCCCAACGGGCGATACAGTCGAATGTTTCATCTCACGATCGCCAGGCGCTAACGATGACAGTGCCACTGCAGTCGCGTACATTTATCGCGACGCCACCCGCGCGTTATGGCA
This sequence comes from Cymbomonas tetramitiformis, assembly GCA_001247695.2. Taxonomy (NCBI): domain Eukaryota; kingdom Viridiplantae; phylum Chlorophyta; class Pyramimonadophyceae; order Pyramimonadales; family Pyramimonadaceae; genus Cymbomonas; species Cymbomonas tetramitiformis. The sequence goes on from LGRX02020056.1 coordinate 10,361, forward strand.
TGGCATGCTGGGAAGCAAAAGGCAAAGCACTGTCGCGCACATGATCCTGCGGTCATATGATGTAATGGCGAAAATGATTTAAACATCGCATGGCCGACGCGATGTTCGGAAATCAGATAGATTCGCTTTTACATTGCATAGCAGACGCGAGGATCGAGAAAAATAATGTCAAATCATTAATGGAATGGCAGACTCGATGTTCATGTTCGGATCTCTCGAGTGCGCCACGTCGGCAAGATAAATAATCCCATCGACCGTCAGATGCGCCTAGTGGAGATCTTAATTTAAGATCGACCGGGCCTAGTACCTTAGTCAATCAGCAGCAGCAGCAGCAGCAGCAGCAAAGCTCGAATCCCAACGGGCGATACAGTCGAATGTTCCGATCTCACGATCGCCAGACGCTAACGATGACAGTGCCACAATAGTCGCGTGTATGTACCACGACGCCACCCACGCGTTATGGCATGGCATGCTGGGAAGCAAAAAGCAAAGCACTGTCGCGCACACGATCCTGCGGTCATATGATGTAATGGCGATATCCATGTTAACATCGCATGGTAATTAATGGTGCTGTCCAAATAGATCGACGCCTAGTGGAGATCGCATATTTGTGATCGACAGCGCCTAGTAGTCAATCAGCAGCAGCAGCAGCAGCAGCAGCAGCAGCAAAGCTCCAATCCCAACGGGCGACGCAGTCGAATTTTCGATCTCACGATCGCCAGACGCCAACGATGACAGTGCCACTGCAGTCGCGTACATTTATCGCGACGCCACCCACGCGTTATGGCATGGCATGCTGGCAAGCAAAAAGCAAAGCACTGTCGCGCACATGATCCTGCGGTCAGATAGTGTAATGGCGATATCCATGTTAACATCGCATGGTAATTAATCGCGCTGTTCAAAAAGATCAACGCCTAGTGGAGATCGCATATTTGTGATCGACAGCGCCTAGTACCTTACTTACCTTAGTCAATCAGCAGCAGCAGCAGCAGCAGCAGCAAAGCTCGAATCCCAACGGGCGATACAGTCAAATGTTTCATCTCACGATCGCCAGGCGCTAACGATGACAGTGCCACTGCAGTCGCGTACATTTATCGCGACGCCACCCACGCGTTATGGCATGGCATGCTGGGAAGCAAAAGGCAAAGCACTGTCGCGCACATGATCCTGCGGTCATATGATGTAATGGCGAAAATGATTTAAACATCGCATGGCCGACGCGATGTTCGGAAATCAGATAGATTCGCTTTTACATTGCATAGCAGACGCGAGGATCGAGAAATGTCAAATCATTAATGGAATGGCAGACTCGATGTTCATGTTCGGATCTCTCGATTGCGCCACGTCGGCAAGATAAATAATCCCATCCGCCGTCAGATGCGCCTAGTGGAGATCTTAATTTAAGATCGACCGGGCCTAGTACCTTACCTTAATCAGCAGCAGCAGCAGCAAAGCTCGAATCCCAACGGGCGATACAGTCGAATGTTCCATCTCACGATCGCCAGACGCTAACGATGACAGTGCCACAACAGTCGCGTGTATGCACCACGACGCCACCCACGCGTTATGGCATGGCATGCTGGGAAACAAAAAGCAAAGCACTGTCGCACACATGATCCTGCGGTCATATGATGTAATGGCGATATCCATGTTAACATCGCATGGTGATTAATCGCGCTGTCCAAAAAGATCGACGCCTAGTGGAGATCGCATATTTGTGATCGACAGCGCCTAGTACCTTACTTACTTAGTCAGCAGCAGCAGCAAAGCGCGAATCCCAACGGGCGACACAGAAGAACTTCCGACCTCACGATCGCCAGACGCTAACGATGACAGTGCCACGGTAGTCGCGTACATTTACCGCGACGCCACCCACGCGTGATGGCATGGCATGTTGGGATGCAAAAAGCGAAGCACTGTCGCGCACACGATCCTACGGTCAGATGGCCTAGTGGAGATATCTTTTTGAGATCGATCAGCCGAGTATAACTACATTTTCTGATCTAACCGCTTTTTATGCAACGGATATTCGACGAAGGCCGCCACGTCATCATTTCCTCACACTTTTAGTCGCTGTAGACATCGCGCTCCCGTCGCGTCGTCGCAGCCCAGACACGAGACAGACCTCATATCGAGATTCCCACATCGCAATCGAATGGTAAAGCGAGCGCGAGCGGTGCGGGGGCGCAGCCCCCGCGACGTGATGCGAGAGCGACGAGTGGGCTTTGCTGTTATAATAATGTTTTTACACCTTCGGTGCGTTGCGGCTGGGAGCGCATGCATGCAAGCAGCGTTCATGGTATAAATTACAGGATGGGGTAATTAGTGTGTGTTTTTTTCTTTTCCATTTTCGGACGAGAGGAATATATGCACCTTCGGTGCGAATGTACCATACGGCGGAGACAAGGATATGGCCCGAGCATTTCAGTATCAATGTAGCGCCAAATCGAGCCGATCGCGCATGCGCTCGCCGCATCCGACGCACCAACACGGATGCGACATGGCGCCGATAAATGCAGATGAGTAGATGCCGCACCGAAAGTCAGATGGCCTAGCTAGTGGAGATCCTTTTTCAGATGGGCCGTGCCTTCACTGTAGTACTATAGATGAACGGCGACGCACTGCGTATATATATACGCCGCCCGCCGACATCCTTTTATTGCTGACGTGACAGACACATATAGATCTCAGCGAGCAGATCGCATTTACTCAGAAAGACCGTATCGAATACTATACTTTTGTGCGAGGAACGCTGTATGCGCCATTGATGCTAATTCGAATACGTCTCATCTACGACTCAGCTTTGAAGAAAACGACACGCGTCATCTGATCCCGATGCAGATACGACATTGCCATCCGCGGCGTCGATGCACGCGATACTATCGAAGCGCCAGCTGCTGGAAGCGACTAGTGGGCGCTTTTGACAAAGCCCAGCAATCATCCCACAAAGTGCAACGAAGGGCATAGTTTAGCACCAAATACACCTTTTAGCACCACGCATTGATGAATGCATCGGGTACCTGTGAAAAGTATCACACACGTACGCACACGCGCGCGAGCGTACAACACATGCACCTCAATTATACGTGCCCATGAACGTGCGTCGACTTGGGTGTTCACACTTTAGTAATTCGATATTGATATAATCACCATCGATGAGTGCAAACAGCGGGTTCAATGTATACGCCATCTTCATGCACTTTCCAGTCCACGCTGCAACGAAGAGCACATGGGCTGTGTAGTGTATGGATGCCACGAGCATTATTATTCTGGTTCTTGCAACATCAATTGCGAAGTTGTCGCTACACACACGATTAGCTATTGCCACTCCATTGGATCCTCATCGACAATGCAACGCCATGCAGACTCCGATGGTAGGCGCAATCGATAAGAGATTTATGCATCCTCATATGTGACCGACTTACACAATTTTCAATCTGACCCAATAAACAGCAGTCGGCTCGCCTGTTTCCCTTAGAAACGTATACGTGCATTACGCTAATTGATCTGGTACTGAAAAATAGTCACTACTATGTCTCGTAACGATCAGGAATATACGATTAGTTCATCAGAAATTCAGGACGTCGTCTCATGTGCGGATACGAGACACGATGTCGTCGCTTTGTCATCTGAACAAGTAAATGATTTCTCCACAAGCCCGGCCGCATCATCTTCTTCATCATTTCCATTAGCTTCTTCTATCGATAGATTAAACTCAGCTAGATGTAGTAGCGGGAAAGACTCCTCGGACTACGAAGAAGAAACAGCAGGTCATGATGCAATTATAATAGATGTGGATGACTCCGAGGGCGAGGCAAATTCTGGAGTTGAGGGCGGGTCGCCAAGTAATGCAGCAAGTGGTAAATTGAAAATTCGATTGCCTCGGCACACAAGCAGTTACAATAAACTTACATCATTATTACGATCGCACTCAAGGCTGAATAATGATACGCAGCCGAGATGCCGTTTCTGTTTAGAGCTGGTCACATCCGAGCAGCAAGCCCACAACCCGTCCTGTGGGTGCAAGGGAACGACTCAATATGTTCACGAGGATTGCTTGATAAAGTGGCTGGTTGTCAAGCAAAGCTCGCCACATCACTTGCACACGGGACGGCAGCTTGTGAATGGCGACAATGTCACGCTCGAATGCGAAATTTGCAAAGAACCGATTAGTATGTCCCCAGACACGCTCCAGCGATTGCGGGATGCCCTCGGCGTGAGGATCGGCGCACACGAAGGTGTGGACGATCAAGGTTACAGTGCCACTCGCTCATCCGATGCACTGGTGTGCTTCATTTTCTCGGGATATTTCTTTGGCTGGGCAATGGCTCAAGGCATTGGCTACCTGATATGTTCAGCAATTAATTTGTCAGCACGCGCTCGATCAACATTTCTTGCTGCGGTCAGCCCTTCATATTTTGTAACATGGACCGTGATAAGCATGCTCCTGCTCAACAGACCCTTCGTGATGTGGTGCCAACGCAATTGTTGCTACTGCTGCTGCGTTATCCCGCAGCGGAACGATGGAGATCTTGAAGTCAACAATGCTGCAGCAGAAGGCAATGCTCTGGCGGTTCACTTACTGCCGCGAGCAGCGATCTAAAACATGATGAGGCTCACAGCAATCTAAAAAATGCTGGCACAGCGTCTCGTTCCGAAGGGCACAGGCGCCTGCGCTATGCACACATTGCCATTTGCTGTCTCACTTGTATCCAGGATAAGTTGGACGGCCAAGCCATCACGCGAGACGACAATATGTTTTGCTGCGATGGCGGCAGATTCAGCCTACCAACACAAAATCCAACATATTCAATGCTGACTTTTTGTTTGTCTGAGGTGGATATCCACTTGTTCTAATGCTGGTGCACCACGCGTCACAACGAGCAGAGAGCTATAATAGAGTATCGTGGAATAACTCATTCCCAGCGAGCCAACGTCTAGGACAACCCTCAAAATCTGAATTTTTGCAGTGTCACAATGCGTAACTTCATACAATATGTAATGTATTTGTGTTAACATGGTGTCATATTAACGTAGATTAGTCATTGGCATTGACAATACATATGTTCAGGCATGCGCACACGTGCACTATGCATGTGCATTTCACGAACAAAACTATAAATAGTAAGTAAATGCGCAGGTGGCAGTGGGTCAGTGTGGTAAATATGAACACATCCAAACATCCCACATGGGTGCACGCGAGGCAATCAATGATGAGGGGATTCTAGCTGATTTGGACAATTTCGAATATCAGTATTGTGGATATCCATTTACCTATAGGGTCCATCGGCCACACCTTTTCAGCGATCCACAATAAATCGAGTTCAAGCTAAGACACTAAAAGATCACGAAATAAAAAGTTCTACTTTCATATGATGCGAGGCCAAATAAACTTTCGAAGTGTTGTGTGGTGATGGGCTGGAATTCATTTATAGAAGTATTGTCCGCCCTCCTATTGTGCGAGACCTCGAGTATGCTGATTCTATGGTAGTGAATAAGATTTCACCAATCAGCAATCTACTCAACTTACATAATGCGCAATACAGAAGTCGAAAACCAACACAATATAAACACGTATAATACACATGCATCTTGACAGTGCTTGGCGGACGTGGAAGGGCAACAACAAGAATGGGAGGACCAGGCAGAGGACAGGTAGGCGACGGAAAACACGGAACCGGATGATAACGAGATACAATCAATACTGCGGGAACTGGAGCAATATCAACAATAAGAAAACGATAACACACTACAAGAACTGGAAGAGGAACAATCTGAACATGCGAGGGAACGGGAGAGAGAGAGTGGCAGCGACCAGAATACGATAAATGGAAGAAAGGGAAAACACCAGGGTGAAGAGACTAAACGTGGTGGAGCAGATAAAAACCAAGGGAATGCATGATGCGCCTGGTAGGGACCAGGCCATACACAACCTGTCCAACCGATTTTGAAAAACAGGCCAACAAGAAGAAATGCTCATGGTACTAAAATGCAGACACAAGGTCCTACCGACAGCCCCGTACAAAAAGGATGAAAATGATGGCACACATGCGAATGAATACCAAATATACGCAAACTGATGCCTAATAAAGCTCATGCATGTACTGGGAGGCTGCGGCCACCCGAAAATGGGGAACCATTATTACCAAAAGGTCGGGCATACCACCAGGGCAATGGCAACGGCGCTAAAGAAGGGCGGACCAAAAGGAGGCTGTGTCATAAAAACCCATTAAGGAAAACATGAAGAAAAATAATTTAGGAGGGCAATAATGGATTCCACACTGAACGACGAAGGGACAATGCAGAATAGATGATAAGCCGCGGTATCGAAGTTTTTAAAGCATTATTGATATATTTTGATAGTTAGGTTTTCATAGTAAATTCCATTTCTATAGGTCACTAGATATAGTATCGATCGATTTTGATAGATCCACATTCAAATAAATCAATGACAGTGTTGCTAAGGTACAATAAATCAAAACCAATTATAGCAGGCGCTTGATCAATCAATTAACAATACTTGCATCATTCAATGATTATACAAACATTTGAGCAATTGCCAATATACATTGATACCTATTGAGGGTTCAAGCTAACTATGCAGTATGAAAGAAGGGTCATGCACATAACTACAACTAAGGATTCATTTTTGCACAATTTGCGGTGTTTATTGCTGCCATATAAAATATGCTAAAGAATGCCCTCACAATAATTCTATCAAAATCTCCAGTTGTCCATAGAGCGCTCACTCTTCGACAGCATATAATGTGCCGTCAGGCGCACGCAGCTGAGCGACAGAAAGAGCGGCTCTGGTGCGGTGCCTTGTCCGTTTGCCCTTACCATAACCCATGGCGGATGGATGATGCACAAAGTGTGGAAACTGGACAGTCAACGATGGAATTGAATAGCACGGGACTGCTGGTGAGTTCAATTTAATCTTTAAAGGGGCCCGTTTACTTACGTGTCAAAATGAATTACTGGGTCACCAAGTCGAAAGTATGATGTGATTCCCATGCAAAAGTCAATAAAAAATATCATCCCTCCACTTCGTCTCGAGTCCTTAAATGTCCCTGGATCGATAGAATTATTGATATTCCCTGATTCGCTATTTTGGGTATTTTTATGTTTGAGTCAATCAATATCAATATCACCTCTCAGGTCATTGATCAATTTCGATATTTCGCCCGGTTCAGATCATTATCAAGTTTCAATAGTTTGCTCGACTAATCAATCAATTAACAATATTTCACTATCAAATGATTTGTGATATTTCGATTCGACATATCGAAATATCAATAACACGCCTTGACTTGCAACGAGCATACACTATAGACTATACGGGAGCACAACAGACCGGCAACCCGGCTAAGTGCATACGGCAACAGAGGGCTAGGCTCCCTCAGCAAAAATCCGCACAACCTGAAAAGGTTGTATTTTCTTTTATTTGAGTCCTGCCCCCACTGTGTGTGGCTTATCCTTGGACCGACTCCTTTGGCACACCGTAGCCACAGACAACCGGCTGCACATGTGTGTGTGTGTGTGCTCATCCTCGGACCGACTCCTTTGACACACCGTAGCCACAGAAGACCGGCTGCACATGTGTGTGCGCTTATCCTTGGACCGACTCCTTTGGCACCCCGTAGCCACAGAAGACCGGCTGCACTATGTACCCACGCCGTGGATCAAAGGATTCAGCACATGTGTGTGTGTGCTTATCCTTGTACCAACGCCTTTGGCATCCTGTAGCACATGTGTGTGTGTGTGTGTGTGTTTACTGATAATATTAGTTCGAGAAAATCGAATTCCCTTTTTGGTAGGATACCACTCGACCAATAAGCGGCGCAAGGCCATACTCCTCAATTCGTCCTCTCAACCTGCGCAGCGCAAAGCAATACTTCCCAAGTCCTCTCAGCCTACGCGGCGCAAGGCCATGGTGCCACATTCCTTTTACCCTAGGAGGCACACGGCTATGCTCTTGAAGTCATTTCAATCGGCAAGCGTACCGAGTATGTGTCGCCGTCATGCCACACCAGTATATGCTGAAACTTTGCAGGCACCAATTGAGTGTTATACAGCGGACATTCTTGGATACGGCGCATACTGCGAAGCTGCTAACCAGCAACTCAACAATTACAAGCACACTGATTATATTAAATCATGCCACCTATTTATTGTATATTCCACAGGCTTGCATCCAAAGCCAGCATGCAGTGATGCGCACCGGGAGCAGCTGATAGTGGTCAACACAGCTCACAGTGCCTGCGAGGCCGCCCCGGGAATCCATGCTGAAACCGCCCATCTTGTGGCCCAAGCTGGAAGCACTTCATGCTCCACCAACTGAGACTGGAAAATCACCAAGCGCCCCGCCTGCCACGCCCACAGCGAGCCCATTCATGACAACTACACAATACCGTATCATTACGGCCAAATGGGCATATAATGTCGGCATCTCACAGCGGACAATGGCAGTATCCACACATAGACACCAGCGAGAAGAAATGTCATGTCTGCAGTGCCTGGGCGTGTCACGTCTGCAGTGCCTGGGCGTGTCACGTCTGCAGTGCCTGGGCGTGCCACGTCTGCAGTGCCTGCGCATGTCACGTCTGCAGTGCCTGGGCGTGTCACGTCTGCAGTGCCTGTGCGTGTCACGTCTGCAGGCATCAACAGGCCGCCTCCCATCAGAATGACAAAATTTCAACCATCCAATCAAGTGTGCCGAACATCGATGCTGAAGCTGAGCAATACCTCTGGCACAACGTCAACGTAGGTATCCTGAGAGGAAATCTCTGCTGCTGTGGATGGTGCATGCAACCGCAGCTGTCCACCAGATTTCTCATCCCAGTCTGCCACATACACCACACAGGAGTACACCCGATCGAAAATGATTGGGTGTATGACCGGTGGCCACTTGAGCAAAGCGCGAAAAAAGCCGCCACGTGGCGTTTTGAATACAGATATCTTTAAACTGGAGTGCAATGGAATTCTCGAGGTTTCTCAAATCAGAATCCATGACTCCTGTTGCATTAGAGCAGTATGACAAGTGTTGCTCAGTGACAATGCCCAGACGCACACATGACTCCTGTTGCAGTAGAGCAGTATGACAAATGTCGCTCAGTGACAATGCACAGACGCACACATGACTCCTGTCATGACTCCTGTTGCAGTAGAGCAGTATGACAAATGTCGCTCAGTGACAATGCACAGACGCACACATGACCGCGACCCTACTTGGCCATTCAGCTCTGTTGCTTTTGCGTTTGAACCAGGAACTTCGCGGGTACCTGCCGCACTCCGCGGGGGATACTGCAAACACTTTGCAATTGGGCTCCACCGGATATTCACTGCGTCACCAGCGGAGTCTGCCCGATAACCGCTAAAGGTGAGGAGTCTAGTGAGGAGATGATCGGGACTTCCAGCACGGATTTCCCACCCCTCCTGATACAAGATATTTCTCAGGAGACGTCTACGTCTCCCTCTTCTGCTGCGACTACACAGGAGCACCTCTTCTCTTGGAGATCCTGGAGGAGCAACGGCGGCAACAGTGTCAACTTCAGCAGCGGTGCCTGTGGCTGGAGTCAGTGGAACATCGGCGGAATCAAGTTCTCAGCTCCGGCGCACCGACGGGGATAAACCAGCAGCATTGGAGCATCTGGAGAGCTCGCCAGAGAGAGCGCCGAGCCAGCTGTACGACCTGCACTCTAAGAAGACGCGCGATGATCTCTGCGAGATGTCAACTCTTCACTTAGGTACACGTGGATGGTTCTGCGGCCGGCATTGCCCGACCTTCACGCCGTCATTGTCTACGGGAATCACAGTCTCCAGGAAGCTGAGGGAGAGACAAGAGGACTTCCAGCAGCTTCAGTGGAGGCTCAACCAAGTGATGAACTCTAACCGCGGCGTCTCTGGCGGAGGCACGGGCCTCCGCCAGTGCTCGATCACGGCGTCTCTGGCGGAGGCACGGGCCTTGGCCAGTGCTCGATCACGGCGTCTCTGGTGGAGGCACGGGCTCCGCCGGCGCTCGATCACGGCGTCTCTGGTGGAGGCACGGGCCTTGGCCAGCGCTCGATCACGGCGTCTCTGGTGGAGGCACGGGCCTTGGCCCTTGCTCGATCACGGCGTCCCTGGCGGAGGCACGGGCCTTGGCCAGCGCTCGATCACGGCGTCTCTGGTGGAGGCACGGGCCTTGGCCAGCGCTCGATCACGGCGTCCCTGGTGGAGGCACGGGCCTTGGCCAGTGCTCGATCACGGCGTCCCTGGTGGAGGCACGGGCCGTGGCCAGCGCTCGATCACGGCGTCCCTGGTGGAGGCACGGGCCTTGGCCAGTGCTCGATCACGGCGTCCCTGGTGGAGGCACGGGCCTTGGCCAGTGCTCGATCACGGCGTCCCTGGTGGAGGCACGGGCCGTGGCCAGCGCTCGATCACGGCGTCTCTGGTGGAGGCACGGGCCTTGGCCCTTGCTCGATCACGGCGTCTTGCTGCGCGACGCGGCGCAGCAGCACCAAATCTGCGGGATGCAGAGACGGAGAGACTGCTGAGGAGCGGGGCCTGGAAAAAAACAACGAGAAGATCTCACGTCTCGTGCCTGGCACGAACAAGTGGCGACCAGTATTGAAGTCTCGATGGCTGAGCATGCGGGGCGCTTGTTCCAGGGCAAAGGCGGCGCTGCTCTGGTGGAAGGATGCACCAAAGAGTTCTCCGCTCCTCGGGGCGATGGCGGAGTGCCTTCGGGGCCTCAAGCAGCCGAAGATCGCAGAGAAATCTGCCACCTCCGAGGTGACACCTCCGAGGTGATAATTGCGTACGGCGGCGCGGGGATGTATGGCGCGGAGAGGAGGCGCTGGCGGGAACTCAAACCGGCACCGTGGAGCTCGGGTGCTGCCGCACCTGGACAAGCTCCTCGTGCTGGCACAAACTCGAGACGAGGCAATCATTTCGTGATAAACGATCGTGAAAAACGAGTGCTGCATTGCCTGGGACTGCAGAGGAACACCTGAAGGGGCAGTGGGACCCAATGCAAGTGGTCGAGCACCTCGGCCTGGAAGTGGACCTTCAGCAGGGACGATTTGAGTGACTGAACGGCATGTGCAGACAATCCAAGGCAATGTAGACAAATCCAGGCTGCTAGCTGCCCTACCTCTCCGCCATCAACAACTACCACGAGGACATGGGGCAGGAAGGGCTGACAAAGGGCGGTGATGTGAAGGGCATGTCCTCCCTGCAGGTGCGGGAGGCGGAGGAGCAGGATGACGAGAGCACGGTGAGGTAATGGTTGCCTGCCAGGCACGTGTCGACGGTGCATGCACACGGGCTGGGGCTGCACCCGGTGGGCAGGGCGGAAGCTGAGCTGCTTAGGCCTTGCGCCTACCTGGTGTTTGCATTTGTCACGTTTGGGCGGCCGGACACTGACACTGGGGTGCCCCTGCTCCACGGCCACATCAGCGTGTCCGACGGCAGGCTCTTTGTGATTCTCCACAAGGAGAAGGCCGGAGGGAGGTTTACCGCAGGAGGCGGCTTGCCATTCCCCGCGGCGCAAGGAGGGCCTGGCGCACCTCCAGCAGCACTGGGAGCAGGCAACTGGCGCCCTTTGGCAGCATGAGCGGTCCGAGGATAAGTCTGGCGGCCGCTGCAGCTGCTGGAGGTCGCCCTGGGAGCGGGGCAAGCTGACCTCTGCTCGGGCGAGTGACTGGGTACAGTTGGCCCTAGGCAAGCTGGGGTGTGTCCCCCCGGAAGGGGGCCGCTTCAAGGGCCACAGCAACCCTAAAGGTGCTGGTACCTGCGCCAGGGCTGCGGATGCATCGTTGGAGAGGGTTTGCTTTTCGGGGGGCTGGTCACAGCTGTCCTCAGCTATCCACTTGCATACTGACTTGACAGCTGTTCCCGACGAGCACATGGAGAAGTACTTCGTTTGGACCACTCCGAGGTGGCGGGTGTGAGCAGCCTGGTGCAGTCAAGTGTGCCTGATGATCTCTGTGACATGGCAATGAGATGACAGGTGCAAAACAAATGGTGAAATTGCACCCTGTGAAAATTTAGAGGTTTCTGTGCTGGTAGATAAACAGTAGTTTCTGAGCCGTCAGATCGAGAGGAGAGGTGCCTGATCGAGATGTGTCGGCTTTATACTCAACTATACTCAGGAGTTCTATCCGAGGAATCCGCAGCTCTGTTCTCTTGCCTTCCCTACCCACTTAACCCAGAACTTCAAAATGTTGTGCCTTAGAAGTTGTGCATCAGCCAAGAAAGCATGCGAAGCTGACAATCAGCCTAGAAAATACATTCCAAAAAGAGATTTTGTTCACAAATTTAGAAAGCATGAAAAAAAGGCTATTTGTCATTGGAATACTTGCAGTGCGCCCTTTTGGCAGTCAGATGACAGCGCAAAAGAAACTCAATGCATGCGCACCTTGATTCAAGTAGAGGATAGCGGTTATTTCGCGGTCGCAAATGCGCTGCCCTGGGGGGCCTCTTTGAGCCTCCACATCCTCCGGGTCATTATCCACATGCCGCACATAGTGTGCTCCGCTGCCCGGGTACACCGCCAACATTAAACTCTGAGGCGTTGCCAATGCAGGGACCTGCCAGGTACCAAGTTGCCTCTCGCCGGCTGCGCACGCCCCAAGCATTCATTAGCAGCGCCGCTGGATGACTGATCAGCTCGCGACAATCAGGTCCAACTATCTCTGACGTTAGGGCCCAACCCCAGGGCTACTGTGACCAGCCGTCTACACACTTCCCAACTCTCCGAAGCTGGGCAGACCGTAGAGAGAAGTAAACATGCAGCATAAGATGTCCTCTTGTCCTCAATATGTCCACTTGACCATGTGATCATTTGCCGAGTCGATTCCTCCGTTTGTCTGTTCAAGTTTGTCAACGGTGCCACAAGCTTGCGATCCGCAACTGTCAATGTATCGCGCTACAATTTGGTTATGATTCGTTTCGCTCACCCTGGACATGGCATCGTGTCACCACCACATGCAGTCATGTAATCACCATATAACACTGCAAAGGTTTAAGTAAGCGAGTAATCTAGTAAGGGCCGAGCATCGCAAGCGCCACCCTGTGGCCAGTGTCGTAGCATAGTAAGCCTTGAGATCCATCACGAGTGTGAAAAGTACAACTGGCAATCCGTTGCATTACGGCCAAACACTATGCTCGCAACCGCTGCTCTCGATGCGGACAAACCTGGGCAAATCAGTTACTTATGATCAAAGCACCAATCGCAATGCTGTATGATGACTAACTAGATGATAGCGATGGACACGATGACTCGTGACTGCATCGGAGGGAAAGAAGGCAATCTTTCAGTTCAGATAAGTGATGACTGTACTGTACTCTGTACATGCCATACATTCATAAACGATCCGTCAGCAGCAAACGAACGGGATGCGAATCGAAATGCAAAGTCAAAAGTCAAACGGCGGAGACAAGCCGCAAAGTGAAAGGCGAGGTTTCGAAAAACGACTCGGCCGATGATGCCAGGAGATGTCCACATCGACAAGGCCTCGTGGAGGTCTGGAGATCAACAATGCTAGTATTAACCAGACGTCAACGTTACATTCTATATATAATAATCAAAATTCATGTGACACCCTAGATACCCTAAAATCAATCTCCAAACCCTTGCTCGTTCCATATGTAACATATTAAATAACCGTGTACCACCATAAACTCCAGAACCCTATCATAAACTCCTTAAACCTTGACGATCTTCCATATCTAATTTATCAATGATGTAGCACCCTAAAATACCCTACCTTCAATGTTCAAATCAAAATCTCTTTGCCCTACATTTCTATATGCACAGTTGACTAGGACTATGCTGATGTGGCAGTTTTTTTGGTAACTTGAATGCGGCAATGCTGACATGGCAACATCAGTCTTCATGTGGCATATTTTCTCGTATTGTAGATGCATATCAACCGTCAGATGAGCCGATTGATCCCAGGGTGTGCGTGGGCAGGTACCAAGGCATCGCATGGATCAGGGGCAAGGTACAGCGTTGCGACGTGTGCTTTCATTGTGTTTGATTTTGAGTTGATTTTGCATCGTTTTACGTCGGCAGGATCCCCACCGGAGGCGGATGAATTTGGCCTGGACGAGCTTGCGTTTATAAAGAGCAGGGGTTTCCAGATTGACAGAAGCTAAATCCCTGATTTCTTTGGCCTGGGGGGGGATGAAAACACTTGCCACTGGCAGCAAAGAAATAATCACCCCATCCGCCACAACCACTGGCAGCGGAGAAAAAAACTGGCAAAGTCTGTCAACCTGCAAAAATTGTGGCACAGTGATGCAATGCGAGAGAGTGTCAGTGCTGGGGTACCATGTGCCAGCGAGGCAGCTGTGCCACTCCACTCTGGCAAAGGGGTGCCTCATTTTGCCAGGGTGTTGTGCAAGAGTACAGCGCTGCCACGTGTAGAGGTTTGCTGCGCTGCCACCGTGATACCATACGGTAATGATATGCCATTGGTGAAACACACGCGATCACGCCCCATGGATACTGGATTTTGGGGGCAGTCGATCCAGGGAGGGAGGGAGATGGGGCAGAGATGCAGCTAGGCATCATACCCGCATCCTCCAAAGCTATCGCATGCTGCGCTTGAAGGGCGCCCGCCAGGCCCTTGAGCAGGTCGCCGAGCTGCGCGTGGGCACCGCAGAGCAGACCAAACCCTTCACCACACCACACAGAGGCCTTCCCAGAGCCGAGGCGGACCCCAGTCCAGGCACAGGCTTGGCACGGGGCGGAAGGGGGCGATGGCGGAGGGCCTGTCGAGGGGCGCGAGCGACCTCTATGAGGCCGCCATAGGTATCCTCACGGAGTATCTCGATGGCCATGCCCCCGGCAGCCTTGTTTGATTGGACGCCCACACGCAGCCCACCACCTGCGGTCTTTGGCCCCACGTCGAAGGCCAGAGCCCGGTCATGTCTCCCGAGTGCCTGCTGCCCCACTGCTCACGCACGTTCTCCCCCAAACCTCCAAAAGCCTTCATCAGGTTCTGTCACGACCACCCCCGTGGAGCCTAAACACGCGCCCATAGGATGCTTAGCACTTCACGCCACGGTCCTGAAGTACCGGCCGCCAATTGCCGCTCAAACATCGCGTGGCATTGTCGTCAAGTGACAAGAGACAATGTCCGCTCAGATCCCACATGCCACTTGCCACCTGGCTCCAAGTTATTGCAAAAACCCCACCAAATGCAGCCACCTGAACAACCTTCAAGCTCGTGCACAAACCCTTCGATGTGCAGGCGCTCCAACAGCCAAATTCAGGTTTGTGTACAAACCCTACAAAATGCCGGGGCCAACGGAACCCTCTTATTTTTGTCGCCTCGACGATATCATTTGTCGCATGGAATCTTTCTGAGGCTCATGCGGCTTTCAAATTACGGATTTGACCACTCGGTTATTCTGAATATCAAATTCTGTGAGTCATCTTGCTCTGGGGGGATCTTCGATCAGCCATTGTTGTGAGGTGGTTGCCCGCATTGGGACTCTGAAAAACACTGCAGCGTCAGCTGCCTTCGGGCAAAAACCCTACGGTATGCAGGCACCCCAGCCGCCTTCATGCTCGTGCACAAAGTCTATCACC
>LGRX02020056.1:29990-42155 GCA_001247695.2 Cymbomonas tetramitiformis
TGCGTCATGCACCCTCAGCTCGAGGCACATATGCGTCATCCACATCGCTTCAGAAACTTATGCGTCATGCACGCTCAGCTCGAGGCACATATGCGTCATGCACATCGCTTCAGAAACTTATGCGTCATGCACCCTCAGCTCGAGGCACATATGCGTCATCCACATCGCTTCAGAAACTTATGCGTCATGCACGCTCAGCTCGAGGCACATATGCGTCATGCACATCGCTTCAGAAACTTATGCGTCATGCACCCTCAGCTCGAGGCACATATAATACACAGCGACAAATCTCGTAGATTTAGAGTCCTAGAAGTAAAATTGACTTGTATAAATCTTTTGGACATTCGACTTTGCCGCAGTGGTCCTTGCCTAACCAAGAGTAGATTTCTTTAACAGCTCCTGCCTTGACTCTAAGGCGGGAGAGCCGACATTTATGGCAGGGTGTCCGCGACGAAACTTTTTGTTACCGTCACGTTGGTATAACATTGTGCCAGGAGACTGACGACGCAGTTTCTGGTGGTCAGGCGTCCCCACATATTTTAGTGGGGGCATGCGGTCGCAAGCATGCCCGGAGAACACTTTCATCACATCTGATAAGCGGTAACCCGTGGACGGTGCAACGATGGAGCATTCGCGGATTCTCCCCAACCACACTACGGCTGGGGAGGAACAACGTTATCGGCTTCTTTTCAAACAGCCCGGTGACTTTCTGTGAGCCTTACAGCACAACTATACATTAGTTTAGTACAAGGTCAGAGCATAGAGTTTTTGTTTTTAAAGTTTCCCTAAACCCTAAACCCTACAGTCCCCCCATGGGGCCCTGACATCCAAGTTTCGAGCCTAAACCCTGAGTGGGCCTTGACGGATCATGCCATTCTGGAAACCTGCGTGGCTTGCGCCGCGTGCGTCGCCTGTGCGAGCATCAAACTTATTTTGTCCGATCCAAACCGTAAGCGGACTGTAGCAGCATCCGATCAAGTTCAGACCAGATGCCATTGGTCCTTGACCAATCTGGCCGCACGGACTCAATTCCACTTTCAAAGTCAAAAGCGAAATCTCTTTCAAAGTTTGTTGATCACTTTTGAAGCTCTCAGGTGCCGAAACGCACCCAATCCAGTTTTATTTGTTTTACATTTGCAAGAAATTTGAACGAAAAGAAAAAGCGCGACGCGAGTTTTGAAGTCGTTTTGCTTTTGTTGCTGATGTGTTACGAGCCCAAGATGCCCAACGATCTCGAGCGGGCGATGAGGCATTTTGTCGGCCGGAGATACCGCGTTTCTAATTTTATTTCCCGAGGACTTCGTGGTGCCAACGACGCGGTCCATGGTTCGCGGGGTTGCTGTATGTCGCCATCACATCTTGGGGCTAGCCGTCACAGACCGCCAACAACATACCGCCGAGCGAGTTGTATCGCCGTTACGCCGTCATCCGAGTTGCTTTGACATGACGCGCAGAAATGTCGCTCTCGTTGGGCGCGTCCTCACAAAGCGGCTCTTCCGGCAATCTTTCATTTCCGTCATTTTCTGTGTTCGTGGACACTTTGTGACACAACTCCCGGCTGCGTTTGCCACCGCGCGCTGACGGAGCCTGGTGTTTGAGACTCCGCTGCGCTGCACGCGCCAAGGAGTGGTCGGGAGTCTCGTGTGGGGAGTAAAGTGTGAGATTCGCCCTTGGTCAACGCGAAGGAAACTGCTCCCCATATGTACAAATTGGAAGGAAAATGCACACAGGCGTATTATAGCTATATACCTTGCGGATGCGGAACATGGTGCCATCATCATATTAGCCAATCTTAAGTCCACAAACCAATTTCAAGTCACGGCCTCAAATGCTTGAATCGAGGTCTGCAGCATCACTTTGAGCCATCCCTGAGCCGGAACTCCAAGCCAAGCCATGCATTCAAAAACCAATCAGTGGATTCATGTTTAGGAGGTCAAAATATGTGCAATACATATCACGTTGACCTCCCTAGGCCTTTAGATGGCGATTTGACCATTTCATATTTTGTTTTCCAACCTTCCTGATTTGGCCCGTGTGGCGTGTGTCAGGGGGCTTTAATTTTAGTTTGTGACATTTTTTATATTTTACAAGTGACTTTAGCTCTATAGTGGGGAGCATTCTCCTTAGACAACGCCCGAGCGGGGGCTGGCGCTATGACGCAAAACGCAGGGATTCAGGGGTATGCCCCTGCTGTGTGAGGTCCTATTGGGTGATTTTCACGAGTTGTGGGAGGGACTCTTGCCGTGTTGTGTGCTGACGTGGCACATTTGTTTCATGCACCAGGTTGTATGGTGTGCACCGGCTACGATTTGCCCTTGTTGTGTGATTGGCACCAGAGTTGCTTTGCCGGACTGCCTAGTTTTGAGGTTTAAGCATTCTTGGCATTTCCCCTTTTTCGTGGGGTTGGGATTGTGTCGGCCCAGTGACTACTTGTAGATCGAAGCAGCATCTGCCCAGCTGACCTTAAGACTACCTACGAGCCATGCCCGCTCGAGTGGAGGATCCGCACACGGCATGTGGATGCGTTCGGAGGTGGATAAAGTTGGAGTGCCCCGAGATCTCAGAGGTTTTGGCAAAGTGCCATCACCGGTCATTCGACTCTGCACGATACTCGTAGTGCGATGACAGCATGAACACCATTTGGCGCGGAAACACGAACAGATTTAGAAGAGAGGGGATGCCGATCTGGGTGGCCTCATATCACCTGTCGGGAGACCAGTATCCACCACTACAAACCCGGCATGGCAGAGCTCCTGACTCCACCACGGCAGACCCGCATCAAGCTCAAGGCATCCAGCGACTTTCCCAGGGTGTCAGCAATGTGTGGATGTCGTGGGTGACAACAGTGGGCTCGAGTCTGCGATGGGTGGCGACGATGGGGCCACAGCTGTGACGGGCGGAGTAGGTGGGCTCATGGCACTGACGGGTATCATCCAATCACACGAAGCAGTAATGGGATCATATCAAAGCCGTCCACCTGAAGAATCTGAGGAGAGATGATTTTCTGCGCTGCCGTGTTGTGCCAGAGCCCTTTTGGTGGAGCGCCGCTTGAGCGCCGATGCGACTCCCCAGCGCGCCCTGCGCCCAGTGGCAGGTCCGCAGCGCCTGCCTCCAGCTGCCTGCCCAACCCCAAAACCACACTCCCAAGCAAGCTCCGCCACGTCATAAGCCCTCATCCTGCAGACCAGAGGGTGAGAAACCCCCTGCACCCGAGGCTGGTGCACCTTAAGTGTGGCTCGCCCCCTGCACCCGAGGCTGGTGCACCTTGAGTGCGGCTAGGCCTCCGCTTACGAGGCATCGAAGCACTCACGTATTGATATTTTGGTGAAGCACGTGAGGCATGGGTATGAGTAAGCTATAGGGACGGGACCTGGAGAGTTGCGTGATGGCTTGCTGCAGCATCACGGAGCAGTTGCTCTCAAAGAACAGCACCTGAACACCCTTCACAATCCACGTCACCGCTGGCAGCAGTGTGAGTGCTGCCACCTGCGCACAGCTATGCCGCCTTTGGCAAGCCGCAGGATGACACTTTGGCGAGCCGCAGGATGACACTTTGGCGAGCCGCAGGATGACACTTTGGCGAGCCGCAGGATGACACTTTGGCGAGCCGCAGGATGACACTTTGGCGAGCCGCAGGATGACACTTTGGCGGATGACACTCTGACGCTGCATTTGTATGTGCAGCCATGTTTGACGTTGATTTGCAGTGGTGCAGCAGCCATGTTGGACGTTGATTTGTATGTGCAGCCATGTTTGACGTTGGATTGAGATACAAAGGCAAAGCTCAACATGCGACGCTGGAGATCTCAGGCGTGCAACCATGTTTGACGCTACTTATATGTGCAGCCATGTTTGGACGTTGATTTGTATGTGCAGCCATGTTTGACGCTGATTTGTATGCGGCGTTTGACGCTGGATTTGCAAGGTGCAGCCATGTTTCTGGACGCTGATTTGTATGCGCAACCATGCTTGACGCGATTTGTATGTGCAACCATGTTTGACGTGCCATTTGTATGTGCAGCCATGTTTAACGCTGATTTGTATGTGCAGCCATGTTTGACGCTGATTTGTATGTGCAGCCATGTTTGACGTTGATTTGTATGTGCAGCCATGTTTGACGTTGATTTGTATGTGTGTGTGCAACCAGACGCTGATTTGTATGTGCAACCATGTTTGACGTTGGTTTGTATGTGCAGCCATGTTTAACGTTGATTGGTATGTGCAGCCATGTTTGACGTGCTGATTTGTATGTGCAGCCATGTTTGACGTTGATTTGTGGCGCAATGCAGCCATGTTTGACGTTGATTTGTATGTGCAACCATGTTTGACGTTGATTTGTATGTGCAACCATGTTTGATGTTGATTTCTATGTGCAGCCATGTTGGACGTTGATTTGTATGCGCAGCCATGTTGGAAGTTGGTATTGGTGTTTATGGAGTGGTTTTCAGCACACCCCTTGGTGTAGCTCTGCTTCAGGATGCTGCTCAGCGGAAACACGCGTTGGAGCCTGGAGCCCGGCAATGCGCATCGTCTCATTGCAACTACTGAGCCTGAGGTGGCGGCTCGTGCCGGATTTGGGCACACACCAGCAGCTGTGAATCTGGCAGTGAAAACACCTCGTCGATGGAATAGCTCCCGGCCAGCTTCTTGAAGTCCTCTGACTCCAGCATATGCTGCTGCGCCTGCAAGTCACTTTTCTCTCTGCCGTGCGCCGCCATCCTCCTCCCCCTCAGCCCCTCAGCGCATGCCCCACGCCTTCCCGGAAGCCGAGCTGTCTGATCCTTCATCCCGGACAAATCAAGTGGCCTTCAGTACTCACATTCTACGTCGGCTACAGCCGGCTGACCGAAGCTGGCTTCGAGTGCTCAGGGCAAGCCACAGGGCACTCGCGCCCTTGCCAAGCATGGTGTTTGCACTGCCCCGGACGACGACAACAAGGCGCATTCTGCCAGCTCGCCCTTGCCAAGCATGGTCTTTGCACTGTCCCGGAGGCCGCCGGCGAGGCAGCTTCTGCCGGCGCGCGCTCGTGGAAGCGCATTCTGCCGGCGCGCGCTCGTGACAGCGCATTCTGCCGGCGCGCGCTCGTGGCAGCGCATTCTGCCGGCGCGCGCTCGTGGAAGCGCATTCTGCCGGCGCGCGCTCGTGGGAGCGCATTCTGCCGGCGCGCGCTCGTGGCAGCGCATTCTGCCGGCGCGCGCTCGTGGCAGCGCATTCTGCCGGCGCGCGCTCGTGGCAGCGCATTCTGCCGGCGCGCGCTTGTGGCAGCGCATTCTGCCGGCGCGCGCTCGTGGCAGCGCATTCTGCCGGCGCGCGCTCGAGGCAGCGCATTCTGCCGGCGCGCGCTCGTGGGAGCGCATTCTGCCGGCGCGCGCTCGTGGCAGCGCATTCTGCCGGCGCGCGCTCGTGGGAGCGCAACACGTGGCTACAGGTGGCTAAGCGTAGGCAAGCGCGGCCAAGGCAGAAGTGCTCCCGGGGCGGTGGCTACCGCAGACTCCGCAGAGCGCCTTCGGCAAAATCGAGGGACCCCTCCGCAGCCATCGCGGCAGCAACCTGCAGACCCCCATCCCCCCGAGTCCGTGCAACCCACCCCACCCAGTCCTGCCCTGATTTGTAAGTCTCTCTGCGCACCTTGGAAGGCCGAGCCGTACCTCAGCTGCCTCCCACGCTAACCCGCATGCACCGTGCCGACATCTCTGGCCTGCGCCGCGCTCACCCGCATGCACCGTGCCGACATCTCTGGCCTGCGCCACGCTCACCCGCATGCACCGTGCCGACATCTCTGGCCTGCGCCGAAACTCACCCGCATGCACCGTGCCGACATCTCTGGCCTGCGCCGCACTCACCTCGAAGGCTGCCAGGTGGGTGTGCAGCAGCTTTGCGCGGGTCCCAGTCCAGTTGTCGGAGAGCCAGCGAATGGCCTGGGCAGCAGCTGCGCTCCGCCATTCTTCAGGAGCCTGGCACCCAGCGCATCACAGCATGACCGCACCCTGAGGCCCTGCTCCTGACACCCAGCGCATCACAGCATGACCGCACCCTGAGGCCCTGCTCCTGACACCCAGCGCATCACTGCATGACCGCACCCTGAGGCCATGCGGTCAAACTGAAGTCGAACCGCACGGAGCACGACTGGCATCCACCGGTGACCACGAAGCTGAGGGGGGACGTGCCGAAGGACGGCAGGACAGCCGGCCAGTGCATCTAGGGGAGCAGGCTGCGCCCTGGCGTGGAGGGAAGCAGGTGGGAGAAGCAGAGAGAAGAGCGAGAGCGCGGAGACTTGTGCGGTGGGTGGTGTTGACGCAAAGGGCAGCAGGTAGACTGAAGGCCGGGAGTTAGACTGAGGGGGGAGGAGGGGTACACCAAAAGGTTTGGACGAAAGTGGTTGGCGAAGTGGTCTGAGTACGAGCTGCACCTTACCAGAGACATGGATGGGGAAGGGTCCAATTGACGAGTCGCACGATTCGTCTACGCGCCTTGATGCCGTGCTTGCGCCTCGCTTATTTCGGGCGTGTTTCCCCCAGTCAGCATCGCCGGGTCGGTTCCCAGGCGGCACCGCACCTGCCACAGCAGAGCCCGCCTCCACTCTTTCACTGCCACAGCAGAGCCCGCCTCCACTCTTTCACTGCCACAGCAGAGCCCGCCTCCACTCTTTCACTGCCACAGCAGAGCCCGCCTCCACTCATTCACTGCCACAGCAGAGCCCGCCTCCACTCTTTCACTGCCACAACAGAGCCCGCCGGGGCCTGCCGGGGCAAGTAATCTATTTTGCGCCCGGCTGTAGGGCACACCAACAGTGTTGCACCCGGTTGTGTGCCGAGTGTGACACACCGTGCTCCTGCAGCCAGGCTTTCCATGCGCTCTGTAGCACCTTTGCAGAGGCGCCTCTATGCACTTCGCGCACCTGCCACCCTCGCAGTCCGTGTGAGACCTCATGACGAAATAATCACTCGCAGTCCGTGTGAGACCTCATGACGAAATAATCACTCGCAGTCGGTGTGAGACTTCATGACGAAATAATCACTCGCAGACCGTGTGAGACCTCATGACGAAATAATCACTCGCAGTCCGTGTGAGACTTCATGACGAAATAATCACTCGCAGTCCGTGTGAGACTTCATGACGAAATAATCACGCTATGAAGACAATCATGGCAATGACTGCAGGGAGCTTGCTAGGGCCACACGACCCCCTTTTATGGGCAGGCAGTTGAGCCCTCAAAGAAACTGCGCCGAAACCTTATTCCGCTGTTTGGATATTGCAGAGCTCCTTCTGTCGTGTCAAAACCCTAAAATATCCTTCGAGGCAACGGACAGCCGAAAGAGGTTGTGGTTGAGAACTGCATGCCGCATATGCAGTCACATGGCTACGCCGTATAAAGGTGCACGTGGGTAATGCCTTGACAAAACAGGCCAGCTCGGGGACGTTATGGATATGGTCCTGGACCGTGCTGCACACGTTGCGAGACATTCCTATGTACTGCAAAGTCATCACAGCGTCGTAAACCGCGTAGATCCCCGGCCCGCTCAAGACGGCTTCCAACCGGGCTCCTGGGTACCGCATACAATCCCGGGCCACTCCACACAGCTTTTGGTCTCAGAGTCTGCAAGGAAACACGTGGACGGAAACTTGTCGACTAAAGCCCTACAAACGCTCATCTGAAATTATGACGGAAAATCGGCCTGTTCGATGCAAACGGAGCTTGAAATCGGGAAACGGCTCAGAAACGCGGAACATGGCAGAACGCAAAATTTGGCCGTTTGAGCTTTCTGATTCTCCCGTTCTGGTTCTGGTTCGCAGTGTCTCCCAGTTCTTCGCGAATATTGTTTTTCGCAGAACTTACGAAAGAGGTCTCACTGTTTGACCGTGTATATCACAAAAAACACAATGATACAAAGGATGTGCATGCGGCGAATAATGATCCTAAGACTGTTGGGACCAAGTAGGTACCAACAATCTGAGAATCCGCGAACGCATTCTTCACATTTTCAGATTCCACTCAAGCGGGTGACTTGTGCCCGGTTGCGGGAATATGTGTTTTCCCATAAAAGCGAATCCGCCTGCGAATCCACCCCAATAACTTTCGCCTCGCTAACCGCATTAACAAAGTAGGTACAGGTTTGGAATGCTGAGACTCTTGCGCATCGAATGCGCTCATCCGATATACCTCACGAGCGGGTAGGGTATACCGGATGCTCGATTGAGCGTTTGGGAGGTTGAGCGAGCCAAATCACACCCCATGCCGGGATTCGCTTCAGTGTTGTCACTAAACGACAACTAAACAGCATGGACCTACTAGGATGCTTCCTTAGAAGTATATCAGTATGTCTAACAAGACCCCGGGCGCAATTTTTGATTTTTGCGGCCACGAAAATTTATACCCTGAGGCCGAAACCCTGCATTTTCGATCGTTTTGCAGATGAGCGTTTCTATGTCAGATGAAACTGGAAATTTAACTCGATGAATTTTATTATCAAGGGCAACTTCCAAGTCCGCAAGTTCTGGGAAAGTTACCTCCCAGTGCTCGCGAGGTGTTGTGCCAACACCTGAGTTTCCCTTTCGTTTCCGTCCAAAGAAAATGCTTGCCGGTGCGGTGAACGGAACAAAACGATAAAGGATTGAGGCATACCAGGTTCAGAAGTCAGCTCAGTGGCAATCGTGCTGCTCAGGCTATGCTCATTGCTGGCTGCTGACAAAACATGAGGACCTGCATATTCCCGCCAAAAATCCACGCAAGGTCGCTCGGAGAACACAACGTCCAGAATATCAAAGAAACATGTCAAGGCAGTGTTTTCCGGCTTCTGCCTACTCCAACGCCAATTGCGTGTGGTCCCCCAGCACGTTAGATGGACGTAGCTGCGGATGTAGGGACCGTTCTTTGCCAGGGCATTCTGCAGGGTGCGTGTGCATTTGGAAGCCGGAGTTCAACTTGGAAAGGTGTGGTCTCTATTTCTATCTGCTACAGGACAGGCCTAACTTCGCCATTTCTACTTTTACAGATTTTACGACTGGTAAAAGAAGCTGAGTGTGCGGAAACGGCGTTTACCGCGGAAGTAATTCTGGCACGGTGGTTCTGGGAAAAGAGGTCTGGACCGTCTCGAGCGAAGAGCGAAACGAAGAAGGGCGCCGGAATGAGCGTGTCTCAGCTTATTCGAATGTTGAACCGTGACTTTGGTGGCGTGCCGAGCCGCGCATCGCTTCCCTTCTTCCCTTTCATAGTCAACAGAATTTATTAACACCACAGGCCGAATTCCTTGACACAAAAGTATCAGACGCATCCTCTGAACAGTTATAAGCTGCAATATGTGATAGCCTTATAACAAAGGAGTTCAACTTGCAACCACCACGAACGTACAGCCCCAGAATGTTTGCATATGGAGATGTACGTCCACGCTGCCTCTTCCTTAATATTTGATGAAGAAAAATATGCACTGGGGCATCAGCCAGAACCCAGTGAACCAAACACTTCGAGAGTAAACGTTTCACCGTCAGCAGGCACCTTTCCGCTTTGTAAAAAGCAAATTATGTGGGTATCCTGTTGAATTTTTCAGTTAGGGTTTTGCTTGAAAGTTGAAACCCCTTCTCTCACTCTGCATTGTGCATATCCGGATACAGTATCGATTTTACATCGACAAATTCGACATCCACATCACTTCCACATCGGATATGTGTCGATACTGTGTCACTGGTCGTGTCACGTGTGACATGACACAGTTGACAATAGTTGACAGTGTCACATGAGTGTCACATGCACAGCTCGACGAGATGACCCCATGACCAGACGAGTGAGTGACGAGTGCGGAGAGGCGTGTTCGACATTCGATTGAAACACATTTGGCAAATCATAGAATCAAGAATGGCACTCATTTGATTTCGTTTTTTGGTTGATTTAAGGGTAGGGTGCACTCAGTTTTCGACTCATTTAATTTCATAGCATTTTCCATATTTAATAGATTTCCAGGGTTATTTATTTTGTAAAATCGCAGGGAGCTCCATAACCTATAGACCGATACCCCACTGTGATCTACGGTCAGTTTGGGGTGTTATAAAGTATATAAAAAATCGAGAAAAGATTCTAGTGATCCATGGCATGTTGGCAGCTCAGCAGAAGCTCACTAGAATCTTTTCTCGATTTTTTATATATCTATACTTTATAACACCCCAAACTGATGTTTACCCTCAGGTAGCCTACTTGCTACTATATAGAACATACATAGGCAGCGCTATCGAGTAAACGACATGTTCATATTATTTTTTCTCCGGATGGTGTTGGCAACCACGACTGTGCTTGAGCAGTGCAGCGAAAAATCAATCTGAATATCTTGGCAATATGATACTGGGGTTTTCACAGGTAGATAGATTTGAAAACAGAGTGTCTGCAAACCCCGTGCTGTGGGGTGTTTCCAACAAAAGTTGTACCGGAACCTTGTCAGGACATCGCCCACATGGACTCGGAAGAACGAAGGCATAATTATATTCGCGTTGCCTCTCGTTTCTGCTGACGTGAACGGGGTCACCGCAGATTTGAAAAAGCCGTCGTTGCCTCGAAGCTGAAGCTCAATGAGTCCGGAAGGAGAGAACAGGTGTGGCGGCAATGGACTGTCTGGGATCTTCCGAGTCGTGCAAATTGAATACAAGCCGTTTGCAGATCGCTTCGAATGTAGCTTACACACGTCCGATTTGACTTCATGCACGGCTGCTTCGCCTGCTTGCCGATAGGGACTGTCCTTGGGGAACCACCGAAATGCTGAGGTTTTTTTTAATCATTTTATGCCTGCAGTAAGCCACGCGTAGAAGAGGACCACCCTCTTATGGCAAGCCCTACAAGCGCCGAAGCGTCGGGTTTGCAACGTTTTTTCACTATCGACGTCATCGACCGGCAAATACGCTCCTGGCGCCTCGATGACGAGGGCACGATAATTGCCTCAAATATCACCCTTATGGTTTGTGCTTTGTACAACGCTTTTGTGGTAAGTATGTGAGCCTGCACTAAGTATGCCCACTTATTTGACGAAGGAACCATGCAAAATGAGAACTCAGGCCTGCAAGTAGACAGCAAAGTCCTGGAAGAGTCGTTCGGTTTTGTCTGCATAGGAACCTCTTTCGGGTGTCTCAGTTCAACTCGAATTTGTGTTGTTTTAGATTTTATTTATTTATTCTGTTTACTGAAATTGTTCACTCGGGTGTAGTTCGCTGTCATGCGTATGTAAAACGTGTTTGCAGACTGGCCCGACATTTAGCTTGCGCGCTACTGTTCGTTCAAGGGGTTGGCGGACTGCGCCTCTGCAGACTCCCTGCGAAATCTTGCACGAGTTTGAATCTATTGGTGCTGACTGGCGATTATTGAGCGAGCTGTGCTTCTGGAGCGGTGCTGCAGGCCCCTTCAGAGTTGATTTTCAACCCGCACCACTGTTCCGACTGCAAGTTCAGCCAGATGATCGCCTCCAACGTTTTAGTAGACGTGATATCCTGGGTCACCTTATACTTGTGGTACCGCTTCCAGATCGCTCCTCAGTTGAACGCCTTATTTAAAGAGGAGGACAAAATCAGTACAAAGAGAATTAAGCTTAAGGAAGTGATACGGAAGTCTGAGTTCCTCGAGACCTGGACCATGTTTTTGCTCTTCTCTCTGGGGAGCGTGCCACTCGACTATTTTGGCTGGCTGAAAGGTGAGGTGTCTCGCGCAGCGCAACCTTCCAGTATGGGCAGTCCCAAATGAGGGTGCGCGCCGTGTGGTGTCGATGGAGTTGTTGGTTGAGAACCCCGTGTTCAGCCCGCTTTGAGGATGCTCTTCGTGTGCCCTTCCAATCAACCCCACGGTGTGCCAAGACATGTTTATTCGTTTATCTGCTCTTAAAGCTATCGCACATCCGAGTTCTCTTGTATCACCTACGCCACATGGTCAGTACGCAGTGAAGACGCTGGAAGCTTATGCCCGGACATCTTGGAATTGCGCAGATGCTGATATGGCACATATTTTACGTCTCAACCGTTTGCTACAACTCCCTTTCGTCGTCGTTCTGAAGGCCCGATTGGAAAACAGCATGGTGCTTCGCCCCTCTTGTTATCTCCTGCTGAACTTCTTCCAAACTTCCGTGCCTTGCGGTGGCCCGAAACCGCCCCCAAATTACGCGCCTTGCGGTGGCCCGAAACCGCCCCCAGATTGCGCGC
>LGRX02020058.1:0-19874 GCA_001247695.2 Cymbomonas tetramitiformis
CATCAGCAGGCCGTGGAGCTGATGCATGATGGTGATGGAAGCGGAGTGGGCGGCGGTGGTGATGAAGTGAGAAAAGCCCACGGGTGCTCCGGCCCCTGGGCCAGTGGTAATCCCGCAAGGCCGGAGCCCTACGGGGCTCCCAGCCCCGTGGGGGCTGGGGGAAGGGTGGGGGTTCACATAGCTGCCTAGCATTTCCCCTGCTGCCTGTACCGCCTCGGTTTCTTTCCTATCCCCCATGCAGGGTAGAAGTCTTCCAAAATTCTTTACGGCCCGTAACCTCTATTTCCGCTGGCCCGCTTTCGGCCAAAACGGTCAAGGAAGAAAAATGCCCGCCGCAGGCGCGAAATTTTGAAATTAAGTATGGGGGTTTGATAAAAAGTGGCATAAAATGCCTATATTTTTGGCCGAAGTTTGGCCGGCTCGTATTTTTGTGCGGCCCGGGGGCGAAAGCCCCTTCGGCCCGCATTCGGCCCGGAGCGAGCTTCTGCGGCCCCGGGCCGGCCCGCCACGGTAAGACTTCTACCCTGCCCCCATGCAGAGCTCCTGAATACTGGGTGCCTCTTCTACAATGCCACTTTCAGGTAAGGCTCCCGTTTCATGCAGTATGCATCTTTCCCTCGCATGACGCCTACACATCCTGGACAATTTTTTCAAGAGTGTCTTCACCCCCCGATGTGGAACCCCGATCCCTTTGAGCACCTTGCCAAAGCCTTCTGGTAAGTAACCCATAAGAGCAAGTTCCTCCGGCCATTCTACCGCATTAAGGAAGGGGGTTCCTCCTGCGTTCCTGTGCCCGCCATCCAAGTGTGCTCCAGGATACTGGTTTCGTTGTTCCTCATTATTCCTGCCCCCCACCCACGGGCACAATCGGGGCGGCAGCAGACAATCTTTCTCACTAAGGGCTTGCTCAATCATATCCGGGTGCAGACCCGTTTCTTTGAGCAATTTGGGGGTGATCTTTTTATGCGGGACTACATTTATGAACCATTGAAGCAACTTGTATTGCATTTTCTCATTATCAAGTTTCTTACTAACAGGACACCCCATGCTCTCACTATCAATGGATAATATGACCACATCTGAGTACTTATCTTTGTAACATCCCTCCCCTGGCATTGTGTAGGGCCCCTTACCCGACCAATAATCATGTGGAATGAAGGGTATGGTTCCCCTTGGGTACTTGAAAATTAGCTTAAAACCCTTACCTGTCCACTTTTTGAGGTTCTTTGGCGACAATGGCAGGATCCAAATCCCCTCAAATCCCTCCGAAGTCCTGGCCGCCTCTAGGCCACGGGACAACGTTTGCATAACAGCAGATGCTTCCCTGAGAACCCCCCCATCAAAGGGTGGGTTCCCATATACCTTTTTCCCTTTTCCCGTTACACTGTTGACATATGCATCTCTTGCAAGTCCATCCCACCCTATCTTCCCCTTGTGGCAAAAGGGTCTCAACGCCTCCTTCATAGCCGCCGTGGGAATGCACCTCCTTGACTTGATTCCTGGGTGAGAGTTTACAGGGTTACAGAAAAGCTCACATCCGTCCTTTCCTAAGCCTCTCTCATCAATGATGATATCTAATAGGTCTCTTCTTATCGCATAACAATTTTTCGGGTCACCCGACTCAGTATTACATGCTATAAGTGCCGAGTGAATATCATTGGCCCGTTGTGTGTAATTGCTGATCGATGTCTGGGGTGTGTCAGTTGTCAGCCTATGCCACTCAACTAACTTCCAGAATTCTTTCTTTTTAATGTACTGAAGGTCTTGGAAGTTGTGACTGCCATCACTGTTCGTGTCTATGGGTGCAGAAGCTACTGCTACAGTGCCTTTCCTAGTGTTTGACAACCTATACATGCTAGCCTCCGGTAGAGCAGCAAGTGGTCTAGAGGCTGTTAAGTCATTGTCTATTTCTGCTAAGGGGAAGATTTCGGAGGGGCTGATGATGCCCCCCCTTGTGTTACTGCCTTCTATTATCAATCTCGGGTCTCCCACTGTGGCTTTCCTGATGGTTTCTTTCATTTCCTCCTGCTGGTTTTCCCTTAACTGGTGTAGTTTATTTCCTTCCCCTGGGCAATTCAGTTGGATGTGTGTGTAGGTGCATTGTGTTGTTGTGCCACACGTCCGGCAGGTCGGGCTTTCACCAATTCCCATCCTATGTGCTCTATGTGGGGATGCCTGTAGACCTGTGAGTTCCCTGCACCTATAAGCTGTGAAGTACTTGGATGCAATCTTTGATACATCCTTGATTGGTTTCACATGATTCTCCTCCAATAGCCTGAGTGCCCTTCCTTGTCCATGCATGTCTTTCCACTTTTTGTGGTGGCTCAATCTTTGGAGTCTCCTAATGTGGTTCCTGATGCCTCCCGTTATGGATTGTTCATGAAAGAGGAGAGAAAAATCTAAGTCCCCATCTTCGTCGAACCTGAGCTGTCTCCCGCTGTACCTGAAAGCCGCTCTTTTGGCCGTCCTATCTACTTTGTCATGAAGCCTATCGTTATTGTGCCCTCTTATCCATTTGATCAGGAGTTTCGCCTGTCCCATTGTGTTGTAAAATCCTAATTCCTCCAGAATCAGTCTAATGGCTACCAGGTCCCTTCTGTTCGGCTCTTGCATAAGGTCCCTGACATTTAGGGTTCCAGGGTCACGGTTTACAGCATTGATAGTTGCCATGGAGTCAATCACATGGGTAAGAGGAACCATGGTGTTTAGAATTTCATGCTTCCGATCTTGGAGTAACTTTCTGAGGCCTAAAATTTCTGCAGTAGTAGAGCTAGGTTTATGGATGTTATCTATGATTCCTGCAGTGGGTGAGGTGATAGGCGCTTCCCTTGGTATGTTATGTTTACTCATGACCGGTGTAGGGTCTCCCTCCTCAAATCTCATGTATGCTGCTCCGCAACTTGCAAAAGATGAACTTTTGTAGAGTGATCCGTCACTTGCAAAGTCAAAGCTAACCCTCTTATCTGCTTCGTCCTGTGCGCCCTGTTCTTCATCCTCTGATGCACTCGGGCAGCTGAACTCACTGTTATCCGCTGCGCATGAGTTGTTGCATCTAGCTCTGAAAAGGTCATTAAGTCTATCTCCAACATACGTTAAGTATGCCTCGGCTTCCGGTCCTTCTCTCATGTTGATCCTAGCTGTGCTATTGGCATGCATTCTCAAAAAGTTTTGGTTCACCGGCATTAGGGTTGTACCGTCCTGCAATATGTGATATTCATTAACTGATAAGGTCTTCAGTCCTGTTTTGTCTGGCATGTATGTCCCTTCTTGATTCTTGGTGTACATCTTCAGTTGTAAAGTGCCTAAGCCGGTGTCATGTCTCTGAACTGTGACTAGCTTCATCCCTTCCTGGCCCATTCCTGTCCCTTTCCAGCACATCATGCCCTCCTCCGGGGCTTGCGGTGTGTCTCTGTATTTGGTTTTAACCTTCCGCAGTTCTGCCCCTGACGAGTCACATATAACCTCTGTCTGGAGGGCTAAAAACCAAGATGGAGGTTCTGTTCCTTGTAGGCTATGCTTTGCCCTCAATTCTTCCCAGCTAAGCATAAGCCCTCCACAAGACTGAAGAAAGGAACCCATGTATCTAAGATTCCGGGTTGCAACTAGCATACTAATCTTCTCATACACAGGCTTCGGGAGTGACGAGTAAAGAAAGGTCTGTAGTTCCTCGTAGTCCTGTAGGGTTGAATGCTTTGTGTCTATAGAGTATCCATATTTTGACAATATGTAGCTCACCCGTTTGAACCAGTTCCCGCCTTTATCCGTGGCTTTTTTGAAGGGGAGGTGGTGGGATAAAGGAGAGCCCTGAATTTTTAGTTCCCTCGCTTCTCTTTCCATAACATAACTTGCCATTTTGCTCCATGTGCTGCTGTTGTCTCTGTACAAGTGTGCATTCGGTGTGCCGTGTGTTCCTTGTATGATCTTGTCACTCCAATACTCGTATTCTGTTGTATTGCATAGTGTGATTAAGGTTTCCGAGATGCATGTAGCATGGGCAATGTCTGTTACATTGTCAATCCCCAGTCCTCCTAGTGCGGCCGGTGTCCAGACTAATTGATGGTTTGTGTCTATGGGACAATTTAAGTATCTCAAGACAAAGTTTGCTATTGTGCCATCAATTTCTTTTGCTACATTGTTTGTTTCCGTGCTAATGGTCGATGTAACTTTTAAGGGATATGCCATTCTTGGTACAACAACCGCATTGATTATGTAACGAAGCTGATTCAAGTTTAAGGTTTGTGTTTGAACTGACAGCAGGCTTTGGGTGAGCTTATCCATGAGTATCTGTTTTTGGTGTTCCCATCCGCCATCCAGCGCAAACCAAACCCCTAAGTATCGGTTTGCCTCAGTTCTGTTGCTATATTCAAGATAGGCAGGGGTCTTGGGCGGAAGCCATTCGGACCATGTGTTGGGCCCTTCCTCTCCGTCTTCGATTTTCAGCATACCTCCGGACATGAGTTTCTTTTCCAACTCAATATGCCCTTCATATGCTTTGCCCCTCTGTCTTGCAGGTTTCCTATGGGAGTACTTAGATTTTTTGGCATTAATGGGAATCCCTATGAACCTCATGAACTCATTGATCACCCCGAGCATGTCCTGTACTTCATCTTTTGATTTCCCTATCAGGATGATGTCATCACAGAAGAATCTGGCAAAAATGTTAGGCGGTGAATTCATGTTCAGCCATTTTCTGTTCTTCTGGGGTGAAGTAACTCCCGGGTTTCTGGTAGCATCTCTTGGTTTCTCCAGGGCATACCCGTAGGTCTGTTTCATGGGGTTCTTCCCGTTGGCCCTTTCTGCCAGCCAGATGGCCAATATGTCCATGATTGCCACAAACCTGAGGGGACTTAGGACTTCTCCTTGGGGCACCCCACATTCAAGCATCCATTCATCTGTCATGCCTTCAGATGTGAGGACTGATCGGGACGCTTCGGATGTGATGTCCGAGATGATTGTAATGATGTTTTCGGGCAATCCTATTTTCTCCAGTGCTAGTTTGCTCATCCAAAATTCTGCTCGGTCAAAAGCTTGTTTAAGGTCCAGGTAGACAACATGCAGTTCCTTGTCGAATCTGTTAGCATCGGAAATAACTTCATTTAGGACTTGCAACGAATCCTCAATGTTTTTATTGGGTAAGAAGGCATCTTGGATTGGGAAAAAGACCGGATGTTTGGATAAAGCCTTCTTTATTCTATTTGCAATGATGGAATTGAACAACTTCATGCCTGTTTCCAGCATGGTGAGTGGTCTGGAATTATCTGAGGTGCACGGTTTGCTTGGATCTTTGGGGATCGGTTGAATGAAGCCCGCTTTTGCTAATCTTGGAAAAGAGCCTGTCCTCAAAATGTTGTTAAACATTTCAAGTATTAATTCCTGGAGGTTTTGGGGTCCCTGTATCCATTGTGCATAATGCATTCCCGATGGGCCTGGGGCTGTGGATACTCCACATGATCCATAGACTGCCTCCAACTCCTTCATGAGTATAGGTTCTGCTAGCTGCTCGGTGACATGCTGAGGTAGTTTGGGGCTGTTCTCTAAGATCGATCTCAACCATGGGGGTAGGTGCTTGGGTGCTTCGGGTCTAGTGGAGAAGAGTTTATTTTCTTTGTATTCTTTTAAAATGGCTTGCTTCCTTTCATTTGCTGTTAGCGGTACCTCACCTTTGTCGTCATATTCTGGGGCTGCACCCTTTTCCGTCCCTTTTTTGTTTCCTAAAGCTCTATCCAGGAAGGCTGAAACTTTCTTTGCAAACAGATGTTGCATCTCTTCCTTCTCCCGGAGCTTCCAGTATCTTATGTCCTTGATTCTGCTCTCTTGGAATGCTTTTGTAACTGTTGGCAGGCTCGCCTCAAGTCTGTTACTCCATGCCTCAGCCGTTTCTTGTGGCTTCCTACAAAGACTGTCACAAGGTATGGTACTGACGAGGCATTCTGTTGCTTCCAAGTCCTTCTCCTTTTCTATCTCTCCCAGCATTCGGTGTGCTTTCCTCAATGACTGAAGCCATTTGTATAGATAGTTTGATGTGGCTGATGGGACCGGCCTTTTGTGCATCTTTTTCCCCCTCGTTCCAAATGCGGCACACGCCGCTTTGTTTGCTGATTCATGGATGAAGTCCCAAGTTTGGTCCGTATCTTCTTTATGGGGACTACAGTTATCCATACTCTTCTTACTGCCCTCCAATTCTTGCTTTTTATTTACTAGCTTTTGTAGTCTTTCTGTATAGGCTTTCCATCCAGTGGCATATTTGAAGTTGTATGCATTGGTTTTGTCAAGGGCTGCTAGGGGTTTGCCGCAAAGACTCCAATGCTCTGCTTGCAGGCTCTGGTGCATGCAGATGTCCCATATGTGCCCTTCTCCATGCTCCTTAGGTCCTTCAAGTTTTAAGACTTCAGTGTTTCCCAAGTGAAAGTGTGTTTTGAGGTATTTCAAAACATCTTTTTTCCCATAATTGATTGGGAATTTCAAGCTCCAAATATTACCAATTTTTGTGTAACCATGCTGTGTCACTCCCTCTGGCATGCCAATGCCCCTAGAGCGGATGTGTGCGGAGTTCCAAGGTGAGCCCATGTGTATCCACCATTCTTTAGTCTTGTTGTGCCACTTTATGCTACCTTTTGTGCTCGTCAGCTTACCCTTCCATGTGCTCAAGTCTTCCTTTAGGTTGTCTCCGTGGATATCCTCCTTTTTCATATTGTAGTCTGTAGTGTCTCCTAGAACAGTGTTTATTACTTGTGCTGCATTGTTTTGTTCAATGCTTGCATTTGCTAAATGCTTTATGGTGTATCCATTTTTCTCCAAGATTCTGGCTACAGCAGCCTTTGTAAGCTTTCTAAAACCTCCTACCGTCTCTGTGTGCTCCAGTCTTACTGGGAAACCAGGGTACTTGTCGTGTGTAGTGTCATTTGCTCCGTTCAGGCGCGGTTCCTCTGTAGGGGCATGTTTCTGTTTTTCAGGGTGTATCTGCTCTCCTCTGATGTCAATCTGAGCCCAAACTATGCCGTGGTCTGAAACAATGTATGGGTTCATTTCAAGCCAGCCAGCAGCCGCTGTTCTATCTTCCATTCCTTTGTTTGCCATTATATGAGTGAGTTTTGCTTTTGAACTGTTGTTCACAACCCTTGTGAATATCTCATTACATTCTGGATGCATGTGTGTGATAAGTTCTGTTAATGTTGTCCTGTCATCATTGAAGTAACTTAAGAGGTGTTTGTTCTTAGTCTGGTGATCTTTGTATGACATCTGCTGACCTTTTGTTATCCTTTGGCTTTGGGTCAGTGTGCAATTCTTGTCTCCTATTTCTATGTGGGCCTTGTTTCTGTTGTCTCCTGACTTGGCCGCCCAATCCTTAAGGGTTTTATAGAAGTCCTCTTGTTCCTCTTTGAGACTGGCATCGTTCATGTACCCGCTTGCCACCGAAAACGAAAAACCCTTTGTGCCTGTAAACCGAATCATGACTGACCTTTTTTGTGTCCCGTCCACATATGTAAAAAAAATCGAGTGTTTAGTAGGCTTTGTTTATGAAGCGACGGGCATATCATTTTTAATTCCATAATATTATGGAACTTGCTCGCGCAGCCACGATCGCCAACCGTCACTTGAGACCGTACCTACAAGGACCACTCCGTCGAATTTATAAATTCGACGGACCCATTTACGTACGACAATCGTACTCTGGTATTCCTTTATTCGATACGACATCCGGAATTATATTCCGAATACGCAGACGGGTCATCAAGCGTTTATTTTCCCGTACTCAAGGTCATTGCGCCGGTATTGTAACCACGTGCTCGGAGTGCAACGCTTTATCGAAACTCAATACAGCGGTTAACCCACTCGGCTAAGACGACGGGAAATGGTATACGGACATTGCACCGGGGATCGATCCAGCACGGTCGAAGTAATATTTCAACTTATTCCGGCTAGCTATCCACTCGGCTAATCCACCATGGCGATTAAACCTTGCACTTCAGAAAAGTGAAATATATGCATCTTATCAATATATTTTGCAAAGTTACGTGCGCTGGAACTCACGGGAAGCCCTTCGCTGTTTGGCATGCTTGGGTTTGGGTTTCAAACCCAAAAGGCATCATGCCAGCACGCGGCCGTCTTTAATATACTCAACGGCTTGCCATATGCTCTTGAGGGTGCACTGATATTGATATGAACAATATCACTGCCAAGTTTCGTGAGAAGATTCTCACGAAAACCCCTATTATGCAAAGCCGCAAGTGGTTGAAACCATCTCACACCGCACCAACTTAGCTTGCAGTCGCGAAGGCTAAGCTGATGCGGTTGCGGATGGGGCCAATCGATAGCTCAAACGAAAGGTATTCACCTAATGAATACAAACGCTTTAGAATCGAATGGTGGAAAAAATTATGCTTCATGCTACATGCAAAAAATTGTTTTGAAGAAGGGGGTGTGCCAGACGCAAAATATTGCACACGCTGAACCGCTTGCGCTTGTACCTCCGGGGTACCGAGTACGCTAGTCAGACTGCTTGTATTTCTTTTTTTGGCGCTCGATTGAATTAAGCATGGTTACATGTGACATATAATCTATTCCCCAAAAACAGATCGAAATTTCTATTCCCCATTTTGGAGTTTTCTATTCCTCGATAACCTTTTTTCCCATTTAAATCAACTGCTGCTAAAGAAGCCAGTGATGTAAATGTGCGCAAATAATCTGCAAAGGTTTGGGTTCCCTGAGTCAGTGCCATTAGGTGTTTCTTGGCTACTGATCTCTTATGAGGATTACCAAATTGTCTGAGGAACGTCTGCGGTCTGACCATCTCATAAGTGGCATATGGTTGTTGTGCCAAGACCTGGAAATAGTGTCTGTCGTTATTCTGTATGAGAGTAAGAAACACTGTGATCAAATCCTTATCATTGACACCTGGATAAGTGAACTGGAAATATCTGTCCACTGTATCCAACCAGACCTCTGCGTCCTGTCCTGATTTGAATTCCCTAGGTGGTGTCATTTTCACCTTGGGGACCAAACTGGGTGGAGCTGGTGGAGCTGGTGCTGGTACTGAATCTGCATCTGGGTCTACAAAGACCATCGGAGGACTGTCTTCTGTATACTCTGCTTCTGGTGCCTGAGGCTCATTGGCAGGATCCTTGTACCGGCTCATATCTGGTTTCATGCGACTGACATTGTCATAATAGCCTATGTGGTCATATCTGGTTAGTGTATCGGCATAACCAGCAATCCACTTTGGAACCTTAAACCGACTGTATGCATCGTATGAACCAAGTATGTCGAAAAACCAAGTCGAATGATCTGGGTTGATATCAGGAATCTCATGCTCTTCCTCTTCGATAGTAACCATCTAAAAACAAAACACAGCACAAAAAATACCTTCAGCTAATTGTCTAACTGAGTGTGTGTGATTTATATGTTATATATGGTATATCGGTATGTTTATTACATACATGTATTATATTCGTACATAATAATGAGGTAAGTATATATATATATCCACCTTCTTCCCCCCTCAAGGAAGTGTGTGATATAGTGGCAGTTGTCAATTGCCGATACCTCAAAATAGCATGTATTCCTTATAGGAATCATCTGTCACAGTTCTTGGGTTGTTGCCCGATACATAATCATGTTTGTGTCAAAAACAGCATGATATGTTAATGCTAAATACGAAGTTTATCGAAATTATAGTGGTATTTAGGGCATATATAGTTACAGTGGCCCTTATACCCCATAATGTGATTAGGGTGTTACATGGTATCAGTAACCCTAATATAGGTAAAAAAATAAGCAGTATAATGTTTTTGCAAAGATTTTTAAGCAAAACTGCATTTAATACCTACATGAATGTAAGGTGGTTTTCAAGAGGTACGTTACACCCCTGTTACACACATTTAATTTTTAGGGTGTTACAGGGTGTTACACATGCTGCATAAATCAGGGATTGTTATTTGATAGGTAAATATTCATTTTAGCAAAAAAAATCAATCCGAAAATTTCAAAATGTGTTTTACGTACAGCATTTTGAGCGATTTATTGTTACAGCAATATGTATACCCCTACATATTCCACACCCAATATCTAGGGCGTTACACGAGATATGACATGTGTCATTATGATTTCCTGATACCTCAATAGGTATAAAATCATAATTTTAAATAAAATGGGCACACATTTTTCATTTTGAAATCATGCGTGGAGCATTTTTACCCATTTTACAGCTTTTTCAGCTATCTAAAATATTGCCTCGGTGACATATCTCAGTGTATATGTGGAATGTAAAGTACAGAATCACTGGAAGGAACTTCACGTTTGCACATGACAAATTTCATAGCAAATAAGTGAGTTGTGATGTATATCAACATTTATGGTTGACAGCATTCTGGGTTTTACTGATTCAAACCCATGCACAGCAAATGTACTTTTCTGATTATGTATAGATTTATCAACTTAAGTGGGAACATCCATTCAGGAACATCCACTTCAGTGATATTTGTCAACCTATGATTTGTTCTGAGCATAGGTCTGTGCTCTTAAGATTTATCAAAGTGATATATCTTATTTAGAACAAATCTGGACTTTGCTGGATATAATCACAGCAACTTGACACAGCACATTTATATGTATGTGTTGTCCTTAACACTATTGTCAGATATCATGTAAATACTGATCTGTGTGTTGCATGCAATTGATCTGATCAAGTCTGATTCAACTATCAATATGCAACGTAGTTGTTGTAGTTGCTCCAGCGATGATATGTGGGATGAGACGAGTGGACTGCACCCAACAGTTACCAGCTGTTTTATGGGTGCAGTATTTTGCCTTCGGGTCTGGAGATAACTCCATCCAGCCCTACAGCATGTTGTCTTATCCTGTTCCCTTATGTATCGCCATCATTGACACTTTCCACGCACATGTGTTTGGAAAGTGGTATCCATATTACCATATACAATATAGTTGATCTATTCACTCTGAGTCAGTGAATCTCAACATGTATAATGAATGCTAGTGTATGTGCAGTGTGTAGTACTGCTGATTAGTACTTATGCCAGTGTGTGTGTGTGTTTACTTGTACACACTTTGCAGGATATGTTCTGGGTATCACAATATCCTAGACAATTTATCATGCAAGACAGTCAGCATACCATGTACCGATTACATCTAACATGATATATCAAGTTTAGGGATCATTGTAATTTCATGCTAATCTCATTACAAAATGAGTTGCTGGATAGATTTTACATGAAGCTCAGGTGAGCATTCCATCCAGTAATCCACCATAGAATGTACATGTGATCTGGAGAGCATCTCGGCTCCACCAGGACATGGCAA
This sequence comes from Cymbomonas tetramitiformis, assembly GCA_001247695.2. Taxonomy (NCBI): domain Eukaryota; kingdom Viridiplantae; phylum Chlorophyta; class Pyramimonadophyceae; order Pyramimonadales; family Pyramimonadaceae; genus Cymbomonas; species Cymbomonas tetramitiformis. Next base: position 11,317 of record LGRX02020058.1, read on the forward strand.
ACTAATTATGGTGTTAAGACTACTTTCAGGCACCCTTTGCTACATGGATTCGAATATAGACTAGCATTCACTGCAATATGCTTATGCTCTATGTACTACAGCTGGTATCGTGATCAAGCTGTACAGTATAATAAAGCATGTACAATTCACAATCAATGCAATCATTTAGCATAAGATATGTGCATGGTATAAAAGTGTATGCACTGCATGTTGATGATTGCTGTGAGTGAAATAAGTGCATGTGTGTGTGTGTGCTGATCCGCACACACATGTTGTGAACAGATCATTGTGCTGCTAATAAGCATAATGCTGATGATTAAAGTATTTGTGCAGTCATCAGAACACTTTGGAATTTGCTGCAGTATGATAACAATACATTCACAGCAACATAGTGGTAATGTATCCAAAGCAGTATGTATCCACAGCATAACGATCATGTGTCCACAGCATTCCTGCATGTATACAATCATTCTGCATATGATTTCGACGCGCGTATACATATGTGCTTCTCACTGCATGTAAACACATCAAAAATTGTACGCGCTAAAATCGAGCGTTCTTCGCATGTGACGAAATCATGAAGAACGTATATCGTGCTGACAGGCCATAAATCATTGTACGCGCTGGTATTGTAAACAGTGCGAAGGAATTATTTGCAAAAATCGCTGATGTACGTCGCATACGAATGCGAGCGCGCTGCTGATGAAAAGCATGTATTGTCGTCGCCATTCATCAGCGCATGATACGAGCGCTGACATGTATACGAATCAAAATTCTGTCGATGATCACTATGTAATATATCATTCTGGACAATTTTCGAACGTGATTCATACAAGCGCGCGCATGCTGCGATTCACTTCTGTAAAAATATGCGACCATCGCGCATGCTGCCATCTGCAAATTAGTGACCATCGCGCATCAACATGTATGAAGCCGTACAAAAAGCAATTTAGTGCAATTATGAAAATCGTGATACTGCGCTGATGATTTTCCGCGCGAAAACGATTTCGCCGCTGATTTATCGCATCTGCGAACATGCATACATTTGCGAACCATTTATGCGAATACGTTTCATTGCTGCGCCGATGTATGCCATGTGCACACCTTATCGCGTATATGTGCGATCAGCTGTTTCTGCGTGTGCGCTGCGAAAAATCTCCTCGCGCAATCTCTGCGCTGTCGATATGCGAGCGTATATTATTCGAGCTGCAGATATTCAATATTACTGCGAGCGCTGTCGCTTATGCGCCCACCTGCAAACCTGCGAACAATATGAAATATGCTATGTCTATCGCTGCACCCACTTGAGTTCTCGAGTATCGTGCCTTGACGAGTTTCTTTGAGAATACCATCTGATACGGCGAGATAAACAGGCGCCGTGAATATATTATCAGTATACAAATAAACACTGCAAAGTTGGACAACAATGCAAGTGTACGGATGAGCGGGTTTGTGAGTGCAGTCTCTGTAAGAAGATCTGCTGAAGCACAACGCTTCCTCACTTTTGTACCATACGTCTCCCATCATCTTAGATGGTACCGCCATTGGGTTGTGAACCCGAGACGTAGGTTGAACGACCAGCATGGTAATAACGACTAGTTCGTTCATGCTGCGCATGCGAGTTCCGCGCATGCTGAAAGCCAAGATGGTTCTTGTTTGTATTCAAGATGTATCTTTGCTTTGCCATCTTCGAGTTCGACATACGAACTCTCGATGACAGGGATGCCTGATGATATGACATTATCATCTGGCGACATGTACAGTCATCGTCGACCGTACTGACGACTGTCATATTAATATATGACGCGACTCGACATGTACAGTCATGATCGACCATACTGTCGACTGTCATAATAATATATGACACGACCGACTGTCATAATAATATATGACATGACATGGTATGACATGTCTGACAGGTATGACACGTATGACATGTATGACACATATGTCATCGGTCATGACCCTGACATCAGGATACAAAGGCACCAATTTAGTATCAGCAAAAATTGCGGAAGAAGTTTATCAGCAGCTGCACGGGAGGCAGTGGACTGGGCGTTTGGCTTCAGACTGGATTGTGCGTCAGTATCCAGCTTAGTACCTCGACTTCAAGAACAACCAGAAGGTCTGTCCCGGGCAGTACGAGTAGTAGACATTCGACGGATATCTCGACGGATTCATCTATTGATTAGCTGGTTAGGAATATGATTACGTACTAACTGATTGATGGACTTACTAATATCTGTCGGTACGATACGATGATTAGAGTACGAGAGTGAATATGTGATAACTAGCACAGAACGTTATCACATCGGATGACGGTAAGGTGAAGGTTGTGCTGCCAACTTCGGGTTTGCACTGTGCTGCCAACTTCGGGTTTACACGGGAAGGGGGTTGATTACAATAACACTTCGGTCTGTTGTAAGTCAATGAGAAATAATAAACAAGTCCAAAACTGAGCCGACAGTCCTTGTCGGCTCCTTTTATACCGTTGTCTAGCAAGCTCATTCTGATTCGGCATCTGTCACTCTCAATCGCATTCTACTGTATGTCATCCCTCCTAATTACAACAGTGCAATCATATTCGATTTGAGAGTGCAGATCAACGTGACAGGCAGGTCATTCAAATACCTCCTGGCACAACTCTCCCCCCCTTAAGTGGCGGCAATCTCCTGATCCATCCACTTATACATATAATAGGTATGGCATCGATGCGATATGTATATGCATGCATTTATTCTAATCTGCTCGGTTCTTGGGTTCGGCGCGCCTTCGTCCTTGGGTCGGTCCCCTTCCGCTATTGCGGGTACTCGCTTATCATACCACTCATTGGTTTCCCCAAAGTTCCTTCCCTGTGTACCAGGCACACTCCTGATAACTTAAACATATTTCTTTTCTTTATTTTCTTCTTTACTTTCTTTCTTTCTTTTTATTATTTTTATCTTATTTGCGGTTTTTGGTTGTGTAATATTAACTTCACAGTCTTATATTCCACTTTTTTATTTCATGACGAACTCTGGTTTCTAGCCTAGAATTACAATCACTTGTCCGATATAATGTCTGGTCTCAAACCTAATACATCTATATCCTTATGTATAGTCTTGGCATTCAGCCTAATACTAACATGTAAAACTTGCACTTAATTTCTCTTGATCAACACTAACTGAGCTTCACTTTTCCCAAGCTTCCCCTTTCAACATGTTGCTCTTTAACTCACTAGCAGGATTCCTAGATTGACATCTGTCATCGGCCAATTACCAGCAGCCCATGCCTGATTCTGTTACTCCTCCACCAATCATCAGGCAGATCATGATACTTGTATTGCCATTGCAGATGTTCTCCTGGAATCTACCATGAATCATTTCATTACAGATCTTCTCCTGAAATCTGCTTTGTCATCGATTATTTTCCCCACTCGCTCACTTATGTGAATATCCGATAACTCCCCATTATTCGCGAGTGGGGCATGCACGCTCGGGGCATGGGGCATGGGGCATGGGGCATGCCTTGCCCCATGGGGCATGCCTTGCGGGCGATACAGTCGAATGTTCCATCTCACGATCGCCAGACGCTAACGATGACAGTGCCACAACAGTCGCGTGTATGTACCACGACGCCACCCACGCGTTATGGCATGGCATGCTGGGAAGCAAAAAGCAAAGCATTGTCGCGCACATGATCCTGCGGTCATATGATGCAATGGCGATATCCATGTTAACATCGCATGGTGATTAATCGTACTGTCCAAAAAGATCGACGCCTAGTGGAGATCGCATATTTGTGATCGACAGCGCCTAGTACATAATCAGCAGCAGCAGCAGCAGCAGCAGCAGCAAAGCGCCAATCCCAACGGGCGACACGGACGAACTTCCAATCTCACGATCGCCAGACGCTAACGATGACAGTGCCACAGCAGTCGCGTGCATTTACCGCGACGCCACCCACGCGTCATCGCATGGCATGTTGGGATGCAAAAAGCGAAGCACTGTCGCGCACATGATCCTACGGTCAGATGGCCTAGTGGAGATTTCTTTTTGAGATCGATCCGTCTAGTAACCAACATTCTCTAGTTACAAGTTACGTTTCTCAGGCGAGGGTTTCTCTTCCTGACGCGAGTCTTGGCAGGATAAGCTGGTCATACAGGATCATAGTTTTATTTGACAGGAGGTTCGTCTACCGTGGCCTGGTTTGATAATTGCAGCGACGAATAACAGTTTGGTTGAACAGGAGAATGAGAGTGCGTGTCCGACACGATGGTGATACTCTTAAGCTTTCTCTACCAGAGGTGCGTACCCAAAGCGACGACTTTGCTGCGCAACTTTTTGAAAGTTTCGGGACATCCGGAAAAAAGCTCCCGCTTTGCCCCAGAGAGCACAGATATTGTGTGAAATTTAAAGTTAAGCTGAGATACTCTCGACTAAATACTTGTCCGCGCTCTATCTACTCGCCAGTATTTGTTGTGAAGACTAATTTGCTTAATACGCGTCTGGCGGATCCAAGGGTTTCGCCCGTCAACAGTTCTCCTGACTTCCCCTGAAAACCCACAGGTATGTAATGTGGGTTTTCTTAAGAAGCGCATCGCAGATAGCATATTTGATGGAGACATCAGTAAAGTCCGTCTCTCTCTGAATAGAAACGACGAGATTGGCTTTCAACCGGAGCTTCAGACATCGAATCTACGCGCTGTCGGAATCGCGGGCGGAGATCTGATCCATCTACTTCCACCTGACGCGCCTCTTCCGTCAGCGCCGGAGCTGCCCGTTTCAGGTGCTAGAGCCGGCACGGGATTGCCTCGGCAAACTCATGACGCGTTTAATCCTTTTAACCCTCCGGCACGCTCGAACGCTCCAGTCCGCCACACCGCGCCGGTGAGCGCAGCTCCTCCCGTTAGTAACGAAGAGCGGCGACAGAGGTGCTTGCTTGCTGCACAGCAACGCGGAACGGCAGTGTCGCCTGCAACTTACACCCCGGAAGCTCCAAGCTCCACGCCTACGACGGGGAACTCGACGCAATCCACAGCCGAGGGCCCTCGCGCTGTGAGCGTGGACAACCCGAAAGCGGTAGACTTAACCAATATGGATCAGAGCACGCCACCGGATGACGAAATGACGGATGTCGAGGCTGATACGGACGTGCCCGCTACGGAAAATTTGCCCCTGACGCTCCTGCGGATATTCGAGGAGGTCCGCGACGCGGAGTTAAGCTCGCACGAACGCCTACTCTATGCCGTCCACGCGGTCATGCTAGAATCAGGCTTCGGCGTAACGGGTGCAACCAACCAGGTGCTTCGCGATTCGCATACCCTTATCATTTGTCTGCTTGTATGTCTAAACCGGAGACGCTGCACCGTCTCCTCCGAGCCTCGCCTTTGGGACCACCCGTCATGAATCGGAGTGCGCGAAGGTGAGCCGACCAGCTTAGCTCGCCGCTGCGCCCTTTTATCTACTACTTTCCCAAGTGTTTGTCATTCCTCTGCAGTGGTGCGCTCAGGGCTGACACCGAAGCGGCTGCGGCGGTTGCCATACCAAGACTCCTTCACGCACTTCCGCTAACACGGGTCAGAGCAGGGTTGGCTCGCGCGCCAGGCTCTTGTGCCAAGTGGACAGAGTCTCGCGGCAAGTCCGCCTCCTTTTGTCCTCTTTGTCTTCGCGGACTTTTTATAACTCACAGTCTTGTGGGTATCGGTACATCGCAGTCGCACGCGCTCCCGTGTTCGGTGTTTGCGAAGCGCGGGCTGTTCAACATCACGTACACGCTGAAGACAGCGGCGGCGGCGGCCGGTATTGAGTGCCTTCTGCGCTGCCACACCCTTGGCGGCTTCCTTGTCGTGTACGGTGCCGTGGGCTCGAGCCAAGCCGAGGAGCCCAAGCCGTCTGGCCACGTGCACCGCACCTGCCTTGCCGTCGAAGAGCACATCGCATCCCCCCTCGAAGCCGCCCCCGGGGAAGCCACCAAAGGTGTGCCCCCCTCGAAGCCGCCCCCGGGGAAGCCACCAAAGGTGCGCCCCCCTCGAAGCCGCCCCCGGGGAAGCCACCAAAGGTGTGCCCCCCTCGAAGCCGCCCCCGGGGAAGCCACCAAAGGTGTGCCCCCCTCGAAGCTGCCCCCGGGAGCAATAGCACTATGGGCGTCGCACCGGCGGTTTAGATATCCCATATGTATGGACTAGTGGACTCCTCGGAGGGGCCCCGCACTGTGCAGGCGCAGGACGCTCCGAAAGAGGCCAAAGGGGGTGTTGGAGACGTCTGCCGTGAGCACAGTTACACCTGTCACATTTGTCACACCTGTCACTTCTGTCACACTTTTGACACGTAGGCCTTTGATATCCGCCTTCGGTTTGGACTTGGTTCCCCTTCTATCAAGTCGTACCAGGTGGCGCTTACTCCACGTCACCCAGGTGCTCGTATGTCATATGCCACCAGGTGGCGCTTACTCCACGTCACCCAGGTGCTCGTATGTCATACGCCACCAGGTGGCGCTTACTCCACGTCACCCAGGTGCTCATATGTCATACGCCACCAGGTGGCGCTTACTCCACGTCACCCAGGTGCTCGTATGTCATACGCCACCAGGTGGCGCTTACTCCACGTCACCCAGGTGCTCGTATGTCATACGCCACCAGGTGGCGCTTACTCCACGTCACCCAGGTGCTCGTATGTCATACGCCACCAGGTGGCGCTTACTCCACGTCACCCAGGTGCTCATACGTCGTTGGTCTTGCAGGTGATTTTCCTTCCTTCCGAGGTGAAAGTCGGACGCCAATCACGGTCCTTCACCTGGGTGTTGTTCGGACTGACACTGGCCAATCGTGACCCTTCACCTCGGTGTTGTTTGGACTGACACTGGCCAATCACGGTCCTTCACCTGGGTGTTGTTCGGACTGACACTGGCCAATCACGGTCCTTCACCTCGGTGTTTTACGGACTGGCACTTGCCGATGTGCCTAATGCTCCATTTCATGGTCGCGTAACCGAAGCTTCATGTTACTGCGTCACCCGAGATTCCGAACTACCATAGAAACCGATGGGGCTGTGCTGCCTATCCACTCCAACAGGTCCAAAAGCTTGTCAACCGCTAGGGATATCAGCGGTTGTGCCAGGGTGAGGGGGGGGCCCATTCGCCAGACTCGCGATGAGTGTGCTTTGCGCCAGGTGGCGGATGCAAAGCATGGGAGGCCCGCCGTCTTGCATGCCCTCAGGGTCACGGCAGCATCACCCGAGTGAGGCTTCCCAGTGCCGGAGTGCTCCACCATGCGCATCAATCCCCGAGGCTCTGCTCAATCCTCCACCCCTCCCACAATGTCTATTGCGAGGCATGGTTAGGATTCGGGTTGATAAATGCTGGCACGTGTGGGGGATGGGGCCGTGGGATCCAGCAGATCCAGTCTGTTTCGGGCTGAAGAATCTGCGCTCCCTGTGGACCTCGGTGAAGGACTCCTTGGCCCGCCGGCTGCTAGCAGATGTGTGCCTGCTGGCCGGCCTGGAGCCTCCCCCGGCCCTTCAGCAGCTCCCGGAAGACCTCAAGCTCCAATGCCTCCACCTGCTGCCGGTACGAGGGGCCCGCTCCTGCACGAAGGGAAGAGGGGCCCGCTGTTGCACGAAGGGACGAAGGGCCCGCTCTTGCACGAAGGGACGAAGGGCCCGCCCTTGCACGAAGGGACGAAGGGCCCGCTCTTGCACGAAGGGACGAAGGGCCCGCTCTTGCATGACGGGACGAGGGGCCCGCCCTTGCACGACGGGACGAGGGGCCCGCCCTTGCACGACGGGACGAGGGGCCCGCCCATGCACGATGGGACGAAGGGCCCGCTCTTGCACGGCAGCTCCGAGCTGGCGGTCTCTGACGTGGCAGGCGCACGGCAGCTTGGAGGTGTCGGCCGCTGATCTGGCAGGCGCACGGCAGCTTCGAGGTGGCGGTCTCTGACTTGGCAGGCGCACGGCAGCTTTGAGGTGGCGGTCTCGACGTGGCAGGCGCAAGGCAGCCTGAGTCGGGCGGTCTCTGACGTGGCAGGCGCAAGGCAGCTCCGAGCTGGCGGTCTCTGACGTGGCAGGCGCACGGCAGCTCCGAGGTAGCGGTCTCTGACGTGGCAGGCGCACGGCAGATTCGAGGTGGCGGTCTCTGACGTGGCAGGCGCACGGCAGATTCGAGGTGGCGGTCTCTGACGTGGCAGGCGCACGGCAGATTCGAGGTGGCGGTCTCTGACGTGGCAGGCGCACGGCAGCTCCGCATAGAGCCTCTTGAGTGCGGAGACCAGGGTAAGAGGCCCCCGTAAGAGGAACGCATTTCGAGGGCCGAGATGCTGCAGACGATCCCTCAGCGGCCGAGCTTTCGAGGGCCGAGGTGCTGCAGAGGATCCCTCAGTGGCTGAGCTTTCGAGGGCTGAGGGCAGAGATACGTTCTGGTGGCTGGTTCACAGGTGGAGGCGCTGGTGGCCGTTGGATGCACCTGCAAGGAGCTGCGCTTTGTTTCAGAGAATGAGGAGCTGTGGAGGCTGCTGCTGCTGCGCTGCTTCGGGGAGCCGGCGGACGCGGGGCGGCACTCACCGGGCTTCTGCAAGGTGCGGG
>LGRX02020066.1:0-95587 GCA_001247695.2 Cymbomonas tetramitiformis
TCACGAGTAGGAAGTCTTGGCCCTATCAACACCCGTGGATCTAAAAACACCCACTCTTTAGATACGATAATCGTTATGAACTATAGTCGATAACGATTATATATTTGAACATGGAACTATATTTGAATATGGAAATCTCGATGTATCCGAGATTTCCCCCAAAAACACCCAACAGCACAATATGGGATTCGTCATGTCCGCGCGATGCGGGTGTCAATAGGGACCAGGCTTCCTACACCAGGGGTTCCCACCTGAAATCCAAAACATGGGAAAGACCTTCTTGTGGGCGGTATGAAGGAAAGATTGCGTTCAGGCTCTAGGGTTCGGCTCGAGGGGTTGAAGATAGCGGAGCTCAATGATCTGGAGGGATTCATTTGTGTGGAGCTGCAAGAGAATGGGCGGTACGGCGTGCGTCTGGATGACGGTCAGAAGAAGTCGGTGAAAGCCGACAACGTCGTCGCAATAGCTACGCAGGTTCGACCTTTGCCCAAACGGACAGCTTTTGGATTTTCCATGTCGCTGTAGTGCTAGCGAGAAATTTTGGCGAGTGTCGCTTCGCAAACAGCGTATTGCCAGGCTGCCAGCTGTAGACCGCACGAGAAGTTCCCGTTCGACACCGCCATAGTTAGTTTTAGCGATCTGGATGGTATTCATTTGATCCTCGCTGACATGCGTTGAGAGAATAAGAGTAGTGTTCCGACCTACAGTGTGGTTTGATACTGTAAACTTGCATGGAACTTGCACACATCCTCTTGAAACAAGGTTTTCCCCGCGGTAAGTATTAGTGCGCTATTCGCTGACGGCCAGTTGGTCGATGTTCTGAAGGAGAAATCTGAGAACGAGGGCAGCAATTTTCCCGTAGAAGACCCACCGGTGGCCGAGGAGATGTTGGTCGTGACAGCATCGGCTGCGCGAGGAGATGACGGGGAACAGTTGTGGTGGGGCGCCACTGTTGAGCTTAGCGGTCCCTTTCCCACGCAAACGCTTTGGGCATATGGCGGGACCGCCCCAAAATTCTTGTCAGCAACTACTACCACTGAGGTATTGCTATACGGTGCCACACAGGCAATCGAAAAAGCCCTGTTCCTGAATCGCACAACAGACCTATCGCAGCACGGCAAAGTCAACTGGGACAGCGATGGCGGTAACATCAATCGCTTGGAGCTACACGTGTCAGATCCTGGGACTTTGTTGCGTTTGGAGAGCGGACTGGGAAACCAGTGGTCCGATTGGCCCGCGGAGGTCGCGCGCGCAGGCCCTGGAGCGTATCTAGACCCTGTGTTTGAAGTATGGTCCCATGTCCAGTCGGAGAAGGAGCACTCAAACGCGGAGGACGATGAGATCTACAGCCAGATGGAAGGTATTGTGGATATTCCAGTCATCTATATTCATGATAACTACAGCGATTTGAACGCTACACAAGTGAACAGTAAAGCATCGCTGTGTTCAGAACTTGCAGCCTCAGCGGCTTGTAGACTGCGCAGCCAAGTATGTTATACAGCTATGCACTGGATGGTTGGTAGTTGCTTTCTTGCTTCAGATTCTCTTTCGGGAATCGCCTGCGGGGACTGTTTTCTGACTCTCCCTCATGACTGCACGAGTACAATTCTATGCGCAAATGGTATGGTTATATTGACGATTGAAGGCGGCAAATCGCCCTGCCGTTTAACCATGGGCATCCATATTGTAGGCTGTAGTCCTGCTTACTCGACACATGGGATATTGAATACATCTCTACGGCTGTATGCGGGGAGCAAATTGTAGCGAGCGTAACCTTGAATACCGCGCACAAAGGTAGCACACAGATCTAGGTCAGTCAAGAGTTGGTAGTCCTATTTCGAAAACGCCTGAGATGTATACACTTGAACTGAATGGCAGATACCATGTGACTTTTAAATCTACGTGTAAAGGTTGACAGAGTGTGCGCGGATCTGCCGTAGGTATACCGGATGCATATCGCCCTGGAGGAGCAGAGTACAAGCACATGGCGAGTATGAAGGGCGATTTCTTCTCAGCGAAGTGTGTGCCTGAGGGTGGCGTCGCACGCGCTCTTGCCGTAGCAACTGCAGCCTCTGCGCAATGCTGTGCGTGCCATACTCGCCATCCGCGGAGTGCAAGCTCTGGGCTAGCGCCTGCAGAAGAGCACTTTAGGGTGCTACAAATGCTAAACGGTCACTGTGGCTGCAACAGCGAGGACGAAGCCCGGAGAGCTCTGGCCGCCGTGGATTGGCACTTGGAGCGAGCAAAGGCCAAATACATGAATCCTCGCATGAAGCTCGCGGATCTGATCTTACACCACCCCTAGATGGGCTTTTTATGAACTGTCCGCAACAACCTGAGGCCAAAACCTATTGGATTTGTACAACTCAAATCTCTGGGAGGCACTGACGCCTCCTCACTAATTGACGGCTCATTTGGCACCAGCTCTACCATGCATTTGGTCTGCCATCAAGGAAAGGAGAAACAGACTTGGTGCAACGAATGGGTTGACATCGTCCAAGTCATTGGTCCAAATCATTGGCTCAGAGTGCATAATCCTGTCGAGGGTTTCCACCCAGACGGGCTACTTCTGCCCCCCAAAAGACTATGTCATCCCATAGTCAATGCAAGTTGAACAGTGCATCGTGAAAAGTTGACTCGAAGAGACTGAAACGAGAGTTGGTCGAAGAGACTGAAATGAGAGTTGGTGGCACAGAAGATATTAAGAATTTTTCCTGTCAAAGCGAATCACCATCAATTCAAGCACTTGTAGTGAACAATAGGAATATCCAGCAACCAAAACGGTCCTCAACCGGGGCTTAAAAGATATATCGAGTTGTAGGGCATGGGCATTTCCCATGCCGAATGGAAACGTAGAGTGCTGGAAGCGTTAGTGAATTGAAACCAAATGAAATGAAGGGCTTTGTATGTTTGTGAGCTTGTGAGATAACCCGATGACTGAAGACTGGTCACCTGACGTTCGGATGATGGCATGCCCTGGTGGCCATCTCAGTGACTGAGGGGAGCTGATACACAATGCAACTTGATATGTGAGACTAGGCGCAATTGATAGGGTTCGCAAACCACTCACGTCGGACCCTGCCACTAAGCTTACACCATTCTCCGATTCTCGTTCACACTGTACAACCAGACTGATCTTGGGAGAGAAACACCGAACCTCACTTTCGGGACCATGACCACATTCTTGCAATCTTTGGAGGGCAGTCACCATGTTGTTCTTGCCAAGAGCTGTGATCCACAGATTGTGGTGAGGCAATGGAAGGAGCTTCGAATCGTTGAGCAGCTGAATCCCTATGGTGAATGTAGAATAATGCACACTATATTTTAATCTGGAGCGTTGCGTATGTATGCCGGTGGTATCGCCCGGTGTGCATGTAAGTCGCGGTCCGTGTAATATCGGATGCCTATGTTGCTTGGCACACGTGCCAGTCGCTTTGTGGTAAGCCAGGGTGTAATTAAATTTTAATCTGGAGTCAAGTCTGAGAGACCAACTTCACTGAATCTCTTTATTCTCTCCTCTGAGCGTATATATTATTTCCCTGAACTATCTGCTCAGTTGAATTTTACATTCGCTCACTAGTTTCCCCAATAGTTCGCTAATCCAAATTCTCATGAATTCGGACCCCCTTACTAGTATCGTGTCGGGGCCCTCCCGCCCTCCCGCCTTCACGCCCCGCGCGACACAAGTCCTAGCGGAAGGGGTGGGGGGGGGCATTTCTTGAACCGCTACTGCCCCCCGCCCCACACTCGCTATCAATCCTCGGAAGCTCATGCCGCCATTGTGCAAATGCGGCAAGACCACTCTAGGAGAGATGGCCAAGAAGCGTCGAACGCTCGATAAGCGACGGCAGGCAGTAATTCTTGTACATGCCATATAAGTAGCGCGCAAAGCACTTTAATGGTATCCCCAAAAATCGGTACGGCATATGGTATTCACTTTTTCACACATGCTCCAGAATCCGCAAGGTGCATGAACATTCCCCGCTGTGCCCGGCGGCGCTCGTGAAGACACGTGGCACCTTGGGGAAGAAATTCAAAAAATTATATGTTGGATGGTAAAAATGTGAACACCGTATACCACACATCTTGAAGTGCTATAGTGGCCTTACCTACCATACCAGAATATGACTATCCGTAAGCCTTTTTATGATAGTAGTTCCACACGACATAGAAATCGATACGCGGTCTTGTTACATATTTAATGTGAACCGCCAACGTCATATTGCAATAAACCAAACAAAGAAAATCAAGTAAGTAATTCGGTCGATCCTGAAATGCCCAAACCCAAGTAAAGAAATTTTAATAATCAAGGCTATACGCCAAGAAGAAGAATAAACATAGTACATTAAAGTTCCTGAGAAATCAAATAATCATTTCCCCAAAAACAACTATAAAATACATTATTGCAGATCATTGTTGGAATCAAAAAACAATCATGTAGACACGGTACTTTGAGGACAATATTAAATGGACATTCTGCTGGATATATGTCACCCTGACCGAATCTGGATGTCACCTAATATAGTAGGATGTATGACCGTCACCCGAAGTCACCCGTGAACCCTACAATCTAAGCCCATATAACGGGCAGGTCAGCTATTCATTATAACTTATAATATTATCCTTAGTCGGGCATCACATGCATCGATATCCGTTCACCCTGTATTATCTGGCACATTCCTGATATCCCGATTCGTATACTATGTAAGAAGTCCCCATGGAGTGGCAAGACCACCCTATGAGAGTTTGCCCAACAATGCCGTGCGCTGCAGAAGCGTCGATCGTCGTCGCGCTGAGAATCGGCGCCAAGCATGGCGTTGCACCCGTTGCGATGGACACCCCCAACAGTAAACGGTCCAGAGCCTCGGATCAAGCGCACTATCCAGGAACGTTTGTTACTATTGCTCGAGAAGGTTGTGCACGATACCGTATCATACGTTACCGTACTTTAGAAGTCCTATAAAAAAAGTTAGGAGTTTTTGTTCTGCATGCTGATATGGTAGTCACAAAATCCTAAATAATCAATGCCCACACTCAATTCATGCTGCAAAACCAAAAAAACCCCCCGAAAAAAATGAATATCGGCCCAAGAAAAACCATCACTTAAAAAAATAATAAAACTTGAAATATATATTTGGTTGCAAGCTAAAATCAAACCTTTCTAATTTGTTTACTTATGGTTATTTCAGCAATTAAAATCTATGATGTAGACACGGTATGGCACAGTGTTACGTAGCGATGTGTCATTGCATGATCGTCAGTCAAAATTTTAATTCTGAAAGTATATGATATGTGAACTCCTCAGTCTAATCGAGGAAAATACGATATATGAGCTGTGCATTGACCACCCTGACTCAAAAGGTTTGCCTGGGGTTCAGTCATCTCGCGGGGCCTGCCGTCGTTTGATTTCAGTGTGTGACCTGGTGACCATTATTTGTTTTACGCACTTTGTTTGTTTTCCCCGTGATGGAAGGGGCGGGGGGTAGGGGGGTAATTTTGATAAATTAATATAGTTTGTCGTTAAAAATTGGGATAACGCGAGCGGATAGTTATTTATTCGTTTGAACTGCCATTGGGTGACGAAGCTTTTTCTCATCACTTTTCCCACCTCGATGATTATTTACACTTGAAATCATCAAGAATGTAGACACGGTAGATGCGGCGCCAAAAGTTGTGGTCATTTGGTGGCGGTGGTGGGGGATGAGATTTATTTCTTGGTTTGGGTCATTTTGCTCTTTGTTGTTGGCGGGTTCAACGCGATTCGAATTAAGTCATCAGTCGTGTCTAGCACCGTCTAGCACATTTTTGGTCGGATTATTATATATTTGCCAGAATTTTTTTTTTCAAAATGGCACGACAAGAGCCAATCGCCCAATCAAGTATTCGATGTATTTTTATTAACAACCTTTTCTCGAAAATCGATTAAACATTTTATAAAACCAATAATGTAGACATGTTAGGTATCGAATATCGATCTCAAACGGATATTTTAAGCACTAAAACAGAGGGGTTCGCACTAAGGCCAAAGTTTATACGATCTAGCCTGTTCAGGATATCCTTGTAAAGGAGTTTGTGATCATTTATGCTATTGCCAAACCCTAATTGTTACATGTTTAGTCCATTATTCTTTTCACGATTTGGAATTTGAATTTCATCCCGGCGAAAGCCATCGAAAAAAAGGGGAATTCAATTGCAGATGTACACACCACTTCAAATCTTTGAATAGTAGACTTACTCTATGAATCAGTTTCATACCACAACGGTTGTTTATCCGAAGTAATGATATCGAGATACCATAGTGAGCGCTAGTAAGAATTAACCCTCTCATCGGCGAGGTTCTTGCAACCCAATGTTTAAGAATGTCTTCGTTACATGTTTGCACCATTTGGGCCAGGTACAGTCGTAGCATGGATCAAGTGATCAGTCAAATGATCACATGCCAGTGAGGGCGTATAACCCAAAAATTATAACTAGATGTGGCTTAGTTGATCACAAATGAATTGTTACCGGCATGCATCATAAATGTTATTCTAGTCTATACCATGCGTATGAAATCCGGTGAATGTAAGGAGAAAATTGCGACACAAGATAGTGCATGTAGGTTGTTTGTTGCCATCTGGTTCTCTTGAAGGACCACACTCAAGGGTAATCACTGCTTGAAGGTATTCAGGGTAATGGGTGAGAACGTCGAAGCCCTTCTAAGAGTGACACATGCCACCATTACTTGATATGGCATAAAGAAGGTGGATACCTGAACTATCAAGCGGCGAGGAGTGCCCCTAAGTGATGAGGGAAACGCTGTTGCGGTTCCATGTTTGGCACTACTTGATTGTTTATATCATTGACATCTATAACTCCAGGTTTCAGTGAAGGGCGCTGTACCACCCCATCCCGTACAAGCCTTAGTTCCAAGCCAAATCTTGTCCAAACTGTCCCTACCCTTTAGACTTCACAAAAGTCTGGGCAATATGGAAATCGCCAGCTCTTCAAAGACCCATCATGGTCGCCAGGCCTTCAAAGACCCATCATGGTCGCCCGCCCTTTAAAGACCCATCATGGTCGCCAGGCCTTCAAAGACCAGATGAGATCATGTCTCGGAAATAGGAGAACTTTAGGTCTCAGACAAAGTGAAACACATTGCAACTTTCGCTACGCGAGGCACCATGGCATAGCCCAGTATTCAGTAGTGCGGTACGAGTAAGAAAGGGAGTAAAGGCTGCACCTCCGTGACGCCCGACTGGAACTGCTTGGAGCGGGACGCCGGCCTTGAGGAACCGTTTGATCCATCCTTAGCCCGCTTTCCCGGTTTACCAGCGTCTTCCTCCTCCTGGAGGCTCATTAAATTGGCCGACTTCCTGCAGCATCACAGAAAACTGTGGGCATCACTGCAAGGAAGGACGGGAACGGCAACCCGGTGCCTAGCTGCCTACCCCTGCAGATCACACGCGCCACGTGGATCACAGAGGAATGCTGCAGACGAGCGGACCACTGAACAATGGAAACCCTCCTTCAGTGAGAGGCAGGGGACGGTGCGCTTCTCCGACCTCAAAGAGCATCTGAGAAACAAGACTCCAGATGCGTTGCTGGCATCTGGGCCTCAACGCCCAGACCTGCACGGCATGGCTCTAAGCGAAACTGCCCAGTGGAGCCGTGAGTGCACCCTATATGCAGACCGAAGGATGACCACAGCCGGAGAGCCCAGCGCACGTAAATTCCCAGTATGTCTGCACTCCCACCATCACGCCATTCCAATTCGAATGAGACGATTCACAATTCAGACTCGAATGTGTTCGCTGGCAATGGACCACGTTTCACAAGCACCCGCCCAAAATTCAGCTGCCACGTGGCACAGCCAGCATCCTGCACGGAGAGCGCGGGCCGTGTGGCTCGCTGCCACGTGGCACAGACAGCATCCTGCACGGAGAGCGCGGGCCGTGTGGCTCGCTGCCGCGGGACTCAGTGACGCAAGGTGATCTACAGACGTCTCCATTCAGCAGGAGGTAAACAGATATTATGATTTAAAGAGTTCCGCGAAGACGAATCGCCGAGGTTGTTTTGGCCAAAATGTGGTTCACCTGCACGAGCGCACAAAGCCCAAGGTGGGGGGAAGGGGGGCCCAGTCGCAAGCCTGGCTTACCGTGATGTCGATGGCTGTCTCAGCGCGCCCTCTGCTGGGCCATCACGTGGCGACGGCAGAGGTGCCAGGACGGTGCTGGAAGGTACAGGTACATCAACCCCTCGCCCTGAGATGCAAAGGGTCCCTTCCTTCCACGTGAGCACGGCCTGCCTTTCCGGCATGCGAACGCAACACTCCGCCAACCCTGGCCACTGGCTCCCCTTCCAACCAAAGATCATCTCTCCCGAGCTGCTGAGGTCGGCACGCTGATCGCCCTCAGGTGACAGGCAATATTCCACCAATTGCGCTCGAGTACCAGGCCCCCTTGCCGTGGGTGCGAGAAGGCGCCCCACATCATGCCTCCCTGCCTGGGCTCAAGTAGGGTAGGGCACTATGTAGCCGGACCTTTTGGGAGTGACTGTCATAGAAAGAGCCCCGCCATCCACGTGGAAGAGTTTGGAGGCCCTTGCAAGCTGCGGCGGGTCCGTCAGCCAATCACAAGGGGCCCGGAGGCAAGAGCCTCGCCCCCCGCAGACAGGGCACTGACTTTGGGGATCCCTCTTGGGAAGGTACGCACCTGTGCGGGGAGATGGCCTTGATCTGGGTGGAGAGCCCCGCGGAGAGGCCGGGTTATCGCGGAGAGGGGCACTAGCTGAGAGGCTTGCAGTGCGGGGGGTGCTAGGCGGCTGGGGGCGGTCGGCGAGCGTCGCAGGCATGTTTAGCAGCCGGCTGCGGGACTCGAACTTCGGCGAGACCAAGGTCCCAGACATGTTGGTGTGGGGCGTGCTCGGATTTGTTTGGCTCCAGTTCTCAAACATCGGCCCTGGATCCAGCACATCCCGGTTCACAAACACTTCATCTGGCCGCTGATTTCCACTGGTGCGATCACAGGATGTGCGCCACATCAGCTCTGGAAACACCACGCCACGCAGGCACGCCTGGTGACTGGTGGACTGATACACGTCCGTGGCAGTGATGATGTGGAAACCAGCGCAGCGCCAGGCGGTCGCAGGGCAGGGGCGGCCGCGCGCTCTGCAGGGGCCCCTCACCGGAAGCGCCGAGGCGCGGGGTTGGTGGCACGGTGTTAGGCATGGAGCTCGTGCCGGTGGGCAGGTCGTTGAGGCTTGGAAAGAGCTGTGAATATATGCCAACGTCCGGAGCCCGGCCCTCGCTGACCAAGTGCCTGGCCGTTCCCACCCGGGGGTGCACTGACTGCAGCTGCCTAGACATCGAGCAAAGGGGACCCTGGCACCCGGACCGACCTCCAACCCCTTCCCCTCCCCCGTCAAGCCACTCTTCCAGTCACAGGCGCCGCAAAAGGTAAGATTCACGACGTCGGCCAAGGACCTCCTCGCTTTTATGCTGAAGATGCACCAAAAGCGGGGTAAGCGTACAACATGCACCAAAAGCGGAGTGAGAGTAGAAGATCCACCAACAGAACGTCGCTAGACAGATGCTGAGGCTGAAACCAGTCCATGGCTTCCACGACATAGAATTCACAAATCGGTCCTTTTGGGTACATCAGATCCCACTGCAGCTTTAGACGTTTCTCAACCACTGGATCGAGATTTGTTTCCTGCGCTGTTGGATTCAGCGCAAGCATTCCAGTTCCTGATCGAGAACAACGACTGTCTCTCTGTCTCTATCTCTCTCTCTGTCTCTGTCTCTCTGCCTCTGTCTCTCTCTCTGCCTCTCTCTCTTTCTCTGCCTCTCTATGTACTGAGAGCTCCTCAGCGCTGTCTTTGGCGACTGGAGACACCGCCAAAGACACGATACGGCTGTGGCTGTGTGCCTGGCGAGGGGATGAGGACAGCCGAGCGCTGGGCATAGTGATGGGCAACACTCACCGCGGCAGTGTCCGGGCGGATGCCGCGCAGGATGTCAGTCGGATGCGTGTTCTTCTCGAAGGGGTGCACCCCCTGCGCCCAGCAGGCACCCCCCGCCCTCGACCCCACCCACCCCAAAATCAACATGGCACGTTTAATGCAGGCTTACACAATTGGAGGGGGGTTGGCAGAGAGCCTGCGCCCGTTCCAGGGAGGCAGCGTAGTGGCGGTAAAGATGGAGTCTTCACTCAAGGGAGGGAGCCGAGATACCCCCAGCACGAGGGAGGCAGCAGAGAGCCCCCCTTGAGGGCGGGGGCGGGGAGTCCCCCAGTGGAGATAGGCAGGAGGGGTGTGCGCGCCCCCGTGGCCCTGCGCACCACGTCGGGGTCCACACCCAGGACCAGCAACTGAGCCCGGAAGAGCGAGTTCGCTGACTGCTCGGTGCCGAGCTTCACTCTGGTGTTCTCCAGATCCGCGATCAGCGCTGGCATCTGCGCACAGAGCTCCTCGAGCTCCACGACTTTGGCCTTGCTTTGGACGAGGCTGGCCTCGGTGTCCCTCAGAGTCGCCCTCGTCACCTTGAGGTCGGCTTGCGTCTCCTCTGCCGCATCACCACCAAGAGCAATGCACACACGGTGGCGACTGTCAGCCAGGCGCTACGATCAACGGCGCTGAGAAGTGCACTTCCACGACGCGGCACGCCGCAGAGGGGCGATCAACGGCGCTGAGAAGTGCACTTCCACGACGCGGCACGCCGCAGAGGGGCGATCAACGGTGCTGAGAAGTGCACTTCCACGACGCGGCATGCCGCAGAGGGGCGATCAACGGCGCTGAGAAGTGCACTTTCACGATGCGGCACGCCGCAGAGGGGCGATCAACGGCGCTGAGAAGTGCACTTCCACGACGCGGCACGCCGCAGAGGGGCGATCAACGGTGCTGAGAAGTGCACTTCCACGACGCGGCACACCGCAGAGGGGCGATCACAATGTGGCCTGCGATAGGATACTGCTATGGCTTCCCTGATTCGCCGCATTCGCCACGTTCATGGTTGCTGATCACATCATGTGCCGCATATCAACGGCTCTTAATCGCATTGTATTATGCCCATCAGTGGCTGTCAACCACAGGCGAGCAGCCGCCGCCCCGGGCGAGTGGCAGGCATATGAAGTAAACGCCTCAGGCCAGAAGGGGGGTCCGTGAAAGGACAGCGGGCAGGTGGGCGCGCGGGACTTGGACCTAGCTGCCCCCTCAGCACATCCACTTGCTTCAAGTCCGTCTTGTATCTGTGTTTCAGCTCCGCGTACTGCCGCGCCCTCGCCGGCGCCCCGCAGCGCTCAGACACTCAGCTGCCTCCAAGCTCTTCCACCTCTGCGGCAGTCGGCTCAGCTTGCTCCGGGGGACTGGCGCGGTGACCACGTGGCGCAGCACGCACCGCCCGATCGAAATGCCGGGAGAATTTCCACGAGGATAAGCGATGCATCCAAGCACGGGGGCCTGGGAAGGCCATCGGCTGGACAGCCGGCACTTGGTGGCGATCCAGGAGAGCACACGTGGCACTTCAGGAACGGCGACGATCGGGGACTGGATAGGGGATTAGGGGGCGGGAAGCACGTCTTTCTCGCACTGCGAGAGCTGCATCTGAAGCGCGGTCTCGCTCTCCTCCTTCTTCTGAATCTTCAGCTCCAGCGCTTCCTTGAGATCCTGCCGTTGCTCAGTCCCCGCGCCACTTCATCCCCCCCTCACTGTGACCATCAATCATCCTCCGTGCCCTGCCCAAGCAGATGTGCGCTATAATCCAGGCAACCTTCTGCCCTCCTAGCTGGGTCAGCGGGGGCCGCGGTAAGGCCGCCCGCTGCCCTGGTGGTGCCACTGATGCCACGGATGATGGTGGGACGGAAGGCCGCCAGTGAGCTCACCGTGTGGTCCTGCTTGAGCTTCTCCATACCCTCCTTCATCTTCTTCATGTCATCCCTGTCATTCACAAGAGACCACCAGCAAAACCCCTCCAGCCAGGCCCAACTGGTGCGAGCCCTCGGCCCGCCCTCGCCCTGGCAGCAGAACATGCAGGGACTGATACAGACGCCAGCTTAGCGTGCTTGTAGCGTGGAGGCCCCGGCCGGGCAAAGCCTCAGTGCAGAGGCTTGCAGTGCAGGTTGGGGGATGGGGGCAGAGGGAGGGGTGTGGGGGAGAATGGGAGAGCGCACGCAGCGTGCTCAGCGGCAATGTCAAGGCGGCGCTGTCGCTGCTCAGCCATTGCCTCCGTCGCGTCAAGCTTCCTCTCCAGCGACCGGACGTTGGTCTCTTGCTGCTCATGCCGCGCCGTCCCCGCCGCCTCTAAAGGTCGAGTCAGCCGCAGGGCTCGCTGATATCCTCAGCCTCCATTTCTCACGGGCTGGTTTGTGGCCATATCCAATGAGAGAACTGCGAGGACGTGGGCGCTGAACGACTTGCGCTGCGCGCTCTCGACAACCCCGCGCCCAATAGGCGGACCTTCGGAGCCGGCACCCTACAGTCTTGCTCTCTGAGCCCAAAGCCTGCGGCATCGCAGCGCCCCGCGTTGACCAATGAGGATGCGGGAGAGCAAGGGTGGGGGGGAGAAGGGGCTGCGCTCGCCTTGAGGGCCTCGTCCTTCAGCGCGCGGACCTTCTCCTTCTGCTCCTCTAGCAGCTGGTCCATGCCCTTGAGTTTGCTTGTCAGCTCCTTGATTGTCTCCTGCGTGTTAGCCGGCACCCTCGTGCAATGCCTCTCACAGCTGGAGGGGGGAGTTGGGTTGGGATGGTGAGGCAGCGAAGGGCTGTGGATCCGGTGGATACTCCAGCCGAAGTGGGATGACAGGGCGACACATGACACAATTTTCCAGTGGCGCAACGGGGAAACCAGAAGACTTTCGAAAACTCAGGAAAGGCACTATTTTTATCGATTTATGCCCAAAACCCCGAAAATTAAAATGAAAGGTAAAATTTTGAGCTGACGCGGCAGTATTTCACACTCCCACCTGTCGAACC
The DNA here is from genome assembly GCA_001247695.2 of Cymbomonas tetramitiformis. NCBI lineage: Eukaryota > Viridiplantae > Chlorophyta > Pyramimonadophyceae > Pyramimonadales > Pyramimonadaceae > Cymbomonas > Cymbomonas tetramitiformis. The sequence continues at coordinate 12,948 of LGRX02020066.1, forward strand.
CCGGGGGGAACTTGCGCTGAGAAGCTTCCTACCCAAATCCCATCACTGTCAATGAATGTTTGATTTCTGGCGAAAATTGATGAATAATCTGTTTCGAAGCCTTTCTTGCGAGTTGAGATGGGTTTGAGCGTGCACAGCACTTCATATGGATATCACCAGGTGATCCCTCGGCTGCCCGCGCCTCCCATCAACCGAGGTCCGTGGAAGGCGCCGAGATCCGCGGAGTTTGGCTCGCGTCAACGCTCGGGTCAACGCACGTCATCTGAACATTTTGCGCCCAACTGAACGCATTGAAGACTTGCCACAACTCATATGGCACCTTGGCATAATGGAGTGTGCTTAAACACCCAAGTTATGGCGAGGTATCGATCCGCTTCGTGCCGGAAGCCCGAAGCGGATCGGCAGGATGCCACAACTTGATCCAGGATGTATAAAGCCGCGCTAACCTCTGAGAGTGTCAAACATACTTATGTGCGATATTTAAGCTAAAAATTGTAACCCAATTACGTTCACCTGGTCTAATTTGTACACACTGCAAAACTGCGAAACCGACCTTCCCCGCAAACGTGTTCTAACCTAAACGTGAAATAAGCGTGATTCGACTGCTGCGATTGTTCTAACGATCTGCAGTGGTAATCTAACGGTCAGTATTCCTGTCTTTAGAGGGTTTCCGCCTCGTTTCTTCTATTTTCCAGACCTTAGAGGTGAATCCAGTATCGATTCGCGATAAGGCGCGATCATCATCATGGTGCCAAAAATCATGCTTTTTCACCACTGTCATGTGTCGCCCTGTCATCCCACTTCGACTGGAGTACCCAGATCCGGTGCAGAACGGCAATGTGGTGATGCACAGAAAGGGGCAGGGGATGGCTGGAGGGGGGGTGGCGTGGGGCATGAGGGGCGGCGTGAGGGCAGCGGGGGACAGAGGTAGGTGAGGCATTCTGCGCACGAAGCGAGCTGCACGCTCGGCGCAGGCCCGGGACATGCGGAGGTGCAGACCCTCCGGGAGGCAACCTGATCCTCCACACGGCTGGTCGCCTCCTTCTGCTTCACTACTTCCTGCTTCACCTCCTTATCTGTCTGAGTCTCCTTCGTACGGCCCTGGAAGCCCCAGCACCCTTGCCGCCGGCCCTCGTCAGTTGCCACATCAGCTGACGACTCATCACGCCGTTGAGAGGGCAGCGCGGGAGAATTTGACATGCACCGCACCCAAAAGCACCGTTTGCCAAGCACCTCCTGCTTCACAGCGCGTGCCACACGCACCTCACTTCGCAACTGCGTGTTACATGCATGCTACTCCACATTGCATGTCACACGCACCTCACTTCGCAACTGCGTATTACATGCATGCTACTCCACAGTGCATGTCACAGCGCACCACATGCATTTTCTCCACATTGCATGTCACACGCACCGCACTTCACAGCCCACCACATGCATGTTCTCCACAATGGGGCGCATCGAGTTGGTCTCTTCGAGCGTCGGGGAGGAGGAGACCGAGGGCAGGGTACACAGAGGGATGGTGGGGACCGACCGCAAGGTCGAGGACTGGGGGAGAGTAGTTCTTGAAGTCATCCTCGAGCTTGGCCAGCGCCATCTCCAGCTCCTCAACCTGGTCCTCGAGCCGCTTCGACTCATCCATGGCGCTCTGGCGCGCCTTTTTCTCGGATTCATTGCACCGGCTCAGAAACGCGCGCTCCTCCTCAAACTCCGCCAGCATCACTTTCTCCTTCTCCTGCATCTCCTCCTGTGCCTTCTGCATGTCATCCTTCGCTGTCTGCTGCGCCTTCTGCGCCGCCGTCTTTGCCGTCTTTAGTTCATCTTCCAGGACATTGATCTGTCATCACCCCCCATTCCTGCCACCGTCATCTGTGTATCTCCACCACATCTCGCGCCTCGCAAGCATCGTCACGCGGGCACCTTCCGTCCTGTCAGAGAGCGGGGTTTCGCATCGTGCCTCCCCGCCCTCTTCTTTGTTTCCGGCTGCGACACTGCGCCGCGTGTGGCATTGCCCAGCCACGTGGCGAGCACAAAACCAGGGTTAGAGGTTCTGCGGGGATGACACCCGATCAAGACAGTGCGCGCCGGTTGCCATAATCAAGGGTCAGGCTTAAAAGCAGCTTCTCAGTCACCTTGTCCCGCAGGAGGTCCATCTTCGAGTTGAATGTCGTGACCTCATGCTCCAGGTCCAGCTTCTCCTGCTTCACCTTTGTCAGCTCGCAGGCGATTTTGGAGTGGTTGGGGAGGATCGCCAGCAGCTCATCCATCATCTTTTCCAGCCGGCGCGTCTCCGCGTCCTTCACCTCCATCTCTGCCCGCAGCCTTGCAAGCTCCTCCAGCTTCTTCTCGATCGCATGATCCTGCGACCCACGATTGAGTCAACGCCTAGCTTCCTGGCAACCGCGGTTCGGAACTTGTGAGCACCTGGCTGATCTGGGTCTCGAGCCAGTCCGCAGGCGCAACGCATACGGCATCGACCCTCTGAATGGAGGAATGGTGGAACCAAGGCGACAGCCACGACTCCCATGACGCGGTCTTTGGAACAGGCGTGGGGGATGGACAGCAGGAAGACGGCGTGCCTATTCTCGGCTATTGGTACAACTTGCCGTACAACCGCCGCACGGAGATCCCAATTCATCTGAGGTGGCTAGCATAGGGGGGACTGGGCGCCGTCTACTGGAGGGACGGGAATGACTGGGGGCATTCGCCAGGCCACCATCTTCCGGGGGGAGAAGTGCTGGTTGAGGGCGCGCGCACCCGAGTGTCGTCCATCTGAGCGGTCTTCGCATCGAGCGCTTTGTTTGCCACCGTCAGCTTGTCATTGAAGAGGCCCAGGTGCGCCCGCAGCTCGCACATCTCGTTGGAGGCCTCCTGCAGCCGAGTGCCTCAGGCACCCCTCGAGGGCCTCGTCAGCTCAAAGAGGCCGCAACTTCTCCCACCAGTCAGGTCCGTCATGCCCACCCTCCGCTCCCGCCACAGGGCAGCACATCCCCTTGGGCCTCTCGAAGGCTCCGCCGCGCAAGGGGCTCTTTTCTCCGAGACTGAGGCTCCTGCGTGAGGACGGGAGCCCACTGATACAAACAAGGCTCGAGCTCGCGGGGTCCCGTGGGCTGCCCATTGTTCCTGTGAGGAGCACCGAAGCGCAACATGCCATGCGCGTGGAGGCTCCAACTTGCGGTGTCACGCGACCTGGGGCGTCTCGTGGCACCGCTGCCGGCTATGGGGAGTGGGTTGGTGCTGGCACCACTGCTGCGTGGTAGCATTGCGCGTGTGACGTCAGAAGAAAAGAATGCATGAGGCGCCCACCTGGAGCTCCAGCTCCAAATTCTGGATCCGCGCCTTGTCCGCTGAATGTTGCTGCATGGATGAGCCCCTTACCCTCGCGCCGTCAGCACAGGACACCGGCGGTCACACGGCAAGCACCTCTAAGAGCCGGAGAGCCCACAGGTGAGGCGCCACTGTCACCAGCACATCCAGCGCAAATCGTAACAAGAGCTTGCTCAGTTTTCGGTCACTCGCGATGCAACATGCACCACACCAGCTCCCCACACGAGAAAGCTTCACGCTCTGTGTGGGGAGTCTCATCAAGGCGCAGTGACTGCCGTCGTTATGGCAAGCTCTGTGTGGGGAGTCTCATCAAGGCGCAGTGACTCTGGGGAGTCTCGTCAAGAGCGCAGTGACTGAGTCTCTGTGGGAGTCTCGTCAAGGCGCAGTGACTGCCGTCGTTATGACACGCTCTGTGTGGGGAGTCTCGTCAAGGCGCAGTGACTGCCGTGTTATGACAACTCTGTGGGAGTCTCGTCAAGGCGCAGTGACTGCCGTCGTTATGACACGCTGTGTGGGGAGTCTCGTCAAGGCGCAGTGACTGCCGTCGTTATGACACGCTCTGTGTGGGGAGTCTCGTCAAGGCGCAGTGACTGCCGTCGTTATGACAAGCTCTGTGTGGGGAGTCTCGTCAAGGCGCAGTGACTGCCGTCGTTATGACACGCTCTGTGTGGGGGAGTCGCATCAAGGCGCAGTGACTGCCGTCGTTATGACACGCTCTGACAGTGACTGCCGTGTGTGGGGAGTCTCATCAAGGCGCAGTGACTGCCGTCGTTATGACACCCCTGTGTGGGGAGTCTCGTCAAGGCGCAGTGACTGCCGTCGCATGACACGCTCTGTGTGGGAGTCTCGTCAAGGCGCAGTGACTGCCGTCGTTATGACACCCTCTGTGTGGGGAGTCTCGTCAAGGCGCAGTGACTGCCGTCGTTATGGCACGCTCTGTGTGGGGAGTCTCATCAAGGCGCAGTGACTGCCGTCGTTACGAGGGCCACTCTTTGGGATTCCTGTATCTGACTCCACGCGCCGCGGCTTGCCCAAGTATTGTTGAAGGAGCGGCGCGGAGTGCGCGTGCAGCGTTCAGAGAGAACATATTCAGGACAAGTCGAGCAAAGCCTTCATCTGCCATCAATTGAGACCCTGTGACGGTTCATATTCACGCTCACTTCTGAGATGTGTATCGCGACTGATGTCATATATCAGCCACCCTTGAATGTGAGGCCGACATGACATCTACTGTCGGCTCAGCCACAACAGCAAAGGATCTTGCAGAGGATCTTGCAGTGTGTAACGCAAGAGTGCCGGGAGATCTTCAACCAGATTTCCCCCACCGGATTGTCCCGAGCGGTGGAGTGCACAGCCGGGTTGGGCGGAGGCTTAAACCCTCGCACATCCTCGCATTGTAATCCCCGGCAAGGGGCTACACGTGTTTATCCGGTGGTGACACCCTCCCAGAGAACCGCGCGTTCCATAGCTTGTGTAGCCGAATCTTGCGCACCGCGCCTTGCTCCTCTCCGGAGTGGATCTACGAGGGCCCCTCGAAATTGGGCGGGGGAAAATCTTGGGGAAGGCAGGGCTGAGCCTTCCACCTTGTGGAGGGGCGACTCAAAAGTATCCCCGATGCACGCCTCACAGGCCTCCACGAAGTAGGCCCAGATGGCCAACAGCAGGGGCGCGGCATCCTCCGCCTTGTGCACCAGCTCATCCACCAGGGAGTTGAAGCCAAAAACGTAGATGTCCAGCATCCGATGGATCATGTCCACATTCCTGCATACCCCCCAACACGCCGGTCAGTTGACCCGCCCATTTGGCCTCCCCGCCTCTCAGCGTGGTCAGTTGAAATTCCCATTATCCTCCCCACCTCAGCCGGGGTCTCCACCCATTATCCTCCCCACCTCCAGCCCAGGGTCTCCACCCATTATCACCCCCACCTCAGCCCGGGGTCTCCACACCTATCACCCCACCTCAGCAACCCCGTCATTCCCATGCCGCTTCGACCGTGCCAACAAGCCAGTTGCCACGTCAGCGAGAGGCGCCCTCCAAGCTGATCCTGCTGCAGCAAGCTCCCTGAGTCATGGAGCAATGGATGCGGCCCCCTCGGCAGCGAGTCACAGCCCCATTTAGAATAGAAGGAGCGCACCCCTTCACCATGCCATGGCTGTTCTTCATCACACTGAGTGAGAAAGTGGCCCTCGGGTCAGGCTCCACCATCCCTGGGCCGCCACCTGCGCCCCACAAAGGCCCTCATCCACACGCCCCTTAGAGATCCCTGAGCCATGCACCCCCCCTATGATCTCATGGCAATCCGCAAGATGCTAAGACCGACCACAGAGCTGCAGCTTCATCACTGCTTGTCGAGCGGCAATCCAAGCCTACAGCCCATCACCTCCAGCGCGTGGGCTCCGGGCAAGCGCGCTAGGTCCAGCGCGTGGGCTCCGGGCGAGCGTGCTAGGTCCAGCCCGTGGGCTCCGGGCGAGCGCGCTAGGTCCAGCGCGTGGGCTCCGGGCGAGCGCGCTAGGTCCAGCGCGTGGGCTCCGGGCGAGCGCGCTAGGTCCAGCGCGTGGGCTCCGGGCACACCGTTCTTGGGCACTCTCTTGGTTGGGCGCTCCGGGTAGGGTTTGTATTTGTTGAGAATGCTGCGCGGAGGACCGAGCTTGTCGCGCTGCACAGCACCAGCCACGCACCTCCCACCCCGCTCAAATCAGCACCTCCACACCGTCTCCATCCCCATCGTGGCCGACATGGCGCTCAACAAGAGGGGGTGCCAGGCTTATAAGGGGGTGCAAGCTGACATGGCGCTTATGAGCGGGTGCCCGTCGACATGGCTTATCACGGGTGCCCGCCGACGTGCTTATGAGGGGGTGCCCATCGACATGGCTTATCACGGGTGCCCGCCGACGTGCTTATGAGGGGGTGCGAGCTAATGTTGCACTTATTAAAGGTAGCAGCCGACATAGCACTTATTGAAGGGTAGCAGCCGACATGGTGCTGATGAGGGTAGCAGCCGACGTGGCACTGATGAGGGTGCACCGTGCGCCAAGGCGCAGGTAGGCTCTCCAGCTCGACCTGGCCCGCTCAGGCTGTAGCTCTGGGTTCTTGCCACACCACAGGAGTGGTGCTATGTCTTGCAATGACCCTGTGCCACACCTATGCTAAAAAGCAGCGCATCGTAGAAGCAGAAGAGGCGCACCGTGGTGAGGGAGCCGTTTGCGCTCTGTGGAACGAAGACCACCTTGCCACCGGTGTCATCCGGGTTCTGGATCAGGCCTTGCTGCAAAGCCTTCGCAGCCACCTGCAGAGCCGGCAACGCCGGAGACAGGGATAAGACGTGGCGTTCATGAAATACCGTGGGGAGGGAGTGTGGGAATGAAAGGGAGGATGGGACAATGCTGACCAAAAGAAAGCGTCCGAATAAGGTATTATGAGAAAACCCGGTGCTCAGGGCATACAGGGTTTGCCCTCGGATGGTGAGGGAAACACGTGCTTGGGGCACTCGAGACCTTGGCTGCACTGGGTTGGGGGGTGGAGCATGGTGTTCGGGGCACTTCAGGAAGCTTGTTATGAACAGCCACGGCAAGTACGGGGTCAATGACATTTCACCTTGCGTTCACTATAGAGTTTCAGATGATGTCAGGACAGCTCGCAGCCGCAGAGATGGACACCGCATGGGACAGGTGTGTGCAGGGAGAGCGAAGGGGGGCAGCGACAGGGGGGGCAAGCGGTCAAGATGGCCTGCCTTGGCACGGTCATCCCAGCTCCCACTGTGAAGACTCCTCTCCAGTTCCGGGTTCAAGAAGGGCCTGTCGCAAGCCCAGAGAGCCCAGGACCCGGAAAGTCCACCGGACCTTGTCAATATCCGCACCAGACCTTATCAATATCACTGGTTCGGCTGCCACAACCTCACATTTGCACCCGGGATGATATCTGCTGCACAGTACGAGTACAGGAAATGCACCTCGCTTTGACACCTGGCGGAAACTCGGGCACCTCGCTTTGACACCTGGCGGAAACTCGGGCACCTCACTTTGACACCTGGCGGAAACTCGGGCACCGAGCCTCTCCGGACACAAGCTTTCCTCGATCATCCCTTTGGAGGCGGCGAACTGGCTGGGAAGTTGCGATGCTTGATGCTTTCTCTTTTATACCCCGGTAGTAATCGACGAACCACAACTTCACTCAGCTTCGCTGGTACGAAGGAGGCTGCTTCAGCGTTGACACGAAGGCTAGGGGGAGGGGGGGCACGCGCATATGAAAACGCTGCGGAAGGCGAAGCGCACCTTTCACGCGCTTGCTTCCGCGCAAAGTCTTGAGGCAGCTGGCAAACCAAGCAGAGGCAGAGCCGTCCGGTACCGTCAAATTGGTCACGGGCCATCCGAAAACGCGCGAGTAGAGTGAGGAGCGAGCAGGGCTAATTCTCGAAGCCATCTTGGCGAGGGAATGGGAACCGCGGGGCTCCCTCGAGGCTTTCCGCGGCACTGTCACTTTGAGAGCGTAAAGAGAAGACCCGGAAAACGAGTTCCAGCCCTCGCTACCGCTGCAGGATGTGTCCTGCACGTATCTCGCGCAAAATATAGTGTAGGTACGCTACTTGACACTTTCCTCATACTTGCCATTCTGCCCAAGCGTAGCCGACGTGGTTTACGCCGCGCTTTGTGAATGAAGATGCGTGTGCAAGCGTCTTGCTCACGTTTGCCATGGCTGCGGAGCGCGAGTGCGTGTATTCTACATCCGCAGACTGAAGGAGCGCCGTATCAAGGGTTTTTTTGGTCACATGCGTTCTGTGGCAAAAGTATCACATGGGTACAGCGGCAGCCGCACATAGGTAGATTCATGCACTCGTAGTTCTTCCGGTGTTTGGACCACAGCAGGCCTCGCCAGTATCCAACGTACAAATAAATCAAGCTACGAACCTCATGAAGAAACTAAACGCTGCAAAAAAACCCTTGGTACTCTGAACCTGCCCCGCAATCCTGGCGTGCGGTGGCATACGCGTGATACGCCCGCGCTCCTTGGGCGAGAGAACTGAGAACGGGAAAACTACATACCTTTTTTTGCGGCGAAGGGAGCTTGAAGCGCATTCGGTCGTTGCCTGTCCACACCTGACGGTACAACAAGCAATGTAAGATATCTTTGCTGCTTGTCGCGGAATCTAGCATATCGTGACACGTGACTTTTCAATCCGAGTTTCCCGCGGGACTATGAGGCGTAGGAACTCAAAATTTGGTCAAAAGAGAGCTGCGCTTTTATACTCTCGCAGGATATCTACAGCTCATTCCTGACAAGTGTGGACAAGTGAATTCCTGGGCTGGTAGGACCGCGACTTATGCGGAGAGGAAATATAGTTGTCCTTCACAGGGCCTACGAACTTCGGGCGCCTGAGGATGGAAGTTTATGTGCACACTAGGATATGCTTATTTGTGCGTGACACCCAACTTGGGGACGTTATGCGTCAAAAAGCAACCACCGTAGCGCGGCGAAAGACCTGTGCCGAGCTGTCATCTGGAATTTGCTTCTTAGTCGCTTCCCGCAAGTCGGCTGTGTAGTTGAAGGTTCTAAGCAGCAGACTCCGAGGGGGGATGCCATCGAGTCCGCCCTGTGGAAAGGAAGATATCTGAACTTCCAGACTGCAAGAGGAAAGGACGAATTCATTGCCGAGTCTACACAGAAGGGGGAAAATCGAGTGGTCGGAGATGCACCGATAGCTTATTGAGGCCAAGAGAACTTGGGCCAGGGCCCTCCACCATGCCTTGTGTCAGCGTCCCCATCTCAGGCACACATCACTTCCTGCGAGATGCTGGCGCCGATCCCTTGCAACCTACCCGGATGCGCACAAAGTTTCAGCTCACACCGCTCAAATTCGAGACTATTTTCCTGAAAGCCGTTTTGCAATATCTAAAACTCCATTAGAAGGTGTTCACATGCCTCCAACGCAAGTCAAATTGTGATTTCAGGTAGTAAAATTGTCTATTTACTATCAATTACTACACGTTTACCGACGCATGTAAGCACACGACACTCGACAGCGATAGGTCATACGATAGCGATAGGACACAATCACACGAGACACGACAGGAGCCAACCCACGCGGGCATCGGGCATGGAGATCAGATGGCAATCGAATTTGCATGCGATGGGAGCAGGGTGCAGGGGGGTCTTCTTCCTTCTTCCTTCACTCTGAGACTGTCTTGTGTCTACACACCCTTTGCGGTCACTGTGTCGCTCTCTCTCACGCGATAGACGCAGCCGAGGGTTTCCCCTGCGTGTGCATGTGTGTCAATTCATATGAAATATTCCATGGAATACATGTGAATATCCCGCACAAACGGGAAGCGCTCGGCTGTTTTATAATTTTAGGGTGCACCCAAAATACAAAACGCATCTTTGAAACTCGGAAGTTTCAAAGATGCTTGCCGGTCGCGTGCAGCAGTAAAAGGCAAGGCAAACGGTTTAGGATATAGAAGAAGTAGGAATAGTTTTCAGAAGCACTAGAATACTTTTCATATGCTTCTGAAAACTATTCCTACTGCCGCTAAATCTTAAACCCTTCGCCTTTCCCTTTCCCTTCATTAACAGACGTAAAGTATCTCTCTGGACGTAAAGTGTCTCACTGGGAACACGAGTGTGTGTCAAGCGCGATCATACAGACGTAATGTGTCTCAGTATGACAGATTTTACGGAAAAACGAATGGCGGCCGAATTTACCGCGGCATTAAAAATGCTGGAAATGCCCGATTAAATCGCGGAGCTCTGTAATTCAGAAAACCGACGAGCAGTTCAGATTCAGGATCGCGAGCTGTCGCGACCGTCGAGCGCTTAGGACGGGATGCTTAGGACGGGCGCAAGGGTGCTTTATCGCGGGCATCGGGCATGGAGATCAGATGGCAATCGAATTTGCATGCGATGGGAGCAGGGTGCAGGGGGGTCTTCTTCCTTCTTCCTTCACTCTGAGACTGTCTTGTGTCTACACCCTTTGCGGTCACTGTGTCGCTCTCTCTCACGCGATAGACGCAGACGCAGCCGTGACATATGACATGCAGTCATCATGTGTCATCAGAAAAGTTAGACGAGTTCCCAGCGCCCGTACCCTAGGGGTGCCCAACTAAAGTTGAGCCGTCCAATGTTTTTAGATCGGGAACATCGGAAGGTCCGAAGAGATTCCTGGGGAGCGACGAAGGAATGCATCGTATTTTGATCTCTGGAATCGTACATGGACTGCGGGGTGCGGGCCTCGCGTCATCGTCATCGTCAGGTCAGATCGAGAGGAGAGGTTTCTGGTTTTAAGAGGGGGCATTTTTCTTTTGGGGTATGCAACAGGGATAATTTTTCTTTTCGGCTGATATATCGTTCGTTTCACAGTTATTTCAATTCCAAGAATTGCTTCTAGCGGACACGTGAGAAGTTCGCGAGTCGGAGGCTGGGAATAGCCGTTTCAAAGTCATATCAACGATCACACATACACAAATTATTATGATCTATTTTGTGTAACGTCTTGATGGACAGCACAAACCATTTATTGACGCCGGAGGAGATTGAAAGGGATCTACAACTGACCCTGCGATTCCCAAACCTAGTTTTCACCTCTTGCTACATAAGGTGCTGTGCGTCAATCTTCTCACTTGCTCTGTCGGTGTTCGCATACTAATCATTGGCATACGACTACACAGAGACTCGCTCAAGCCAAAGCGTGTGTATCACACTGTCAATGAGGAGGTACGCCTGCGCTTTTGAAAATTAAGTATTTCGAATTGCAACATATGCGCAGTGGTTCCAGGGCACCTAGTGGGAGGCTTTTGCTGACGCGTAATCGTCGCCAGGGAAATCCACTGCCCCTCCTCACTACTACCCAGGAGTATGTGCTCGTGTGCACGTCTGTTTCCTGCAACCTTTGGAATATTCCTTCGAACGAGGAAAGTCTAAACACTCTCCTTGCGACGCTTCAACCAGATTCTGCCATCTGCGGAAGAGGAGGAAGTTCGACGGCTGAAGGATGAGGAGCGAATGATGCTGCGATCAATGGGTCTACCGACGTCTTTCGCTATGAGCTCGGGGAGCAAGGCACGACGTAGGCGATATGTTGATGTCGACGCTGAGGTGGTGCCCACTTCCGCAGTTGCGGCACACGTACGTGCGCTTGGGAAGTGCCGAACCATGAGTCTGCGCCAGCAACGAACCCTCGTCACTTTTGTTGGGAAGTCCATGCTGCTTGTGGCTACGCAGTGATTCAAAGAAATCAACCAGCTTAACGGGACCTCCGATTCCCGCACTACACAGGCTTCCTGGGATGTGCGCATGGAGGAGGAGGAGGAGGAGGAGGAGGAGGAGGAGGAAGAGTGGGGGGAACCTTCGGTGTCCATATCAGACGTCGGCGAGTGGGTGCAGGCCTACGACTACGTGTCAGGGTACTACTACTACTACAACGAAGCTCTGCAGGCAAGTATTCGCTCCTCCTGAGCTTCCGTCGGTGCCTTCCTTGCCGTCTTCTAAAAGGAAAACCTGTATCTAACTCTTCTTTCCGTCTGGGCTTTCCTTGGCGTCGGCCGTGCCCTCCTCCCTTTCCTTCACCTGGCTTACCCATTAAAGCCAAGATTCTGATGACTTGCGCGCGCCGATCAGCCCCTCGGACACTGGTCCACAGCCCTGCTCAAGAAAATCATATTGGAGACTCAGAAGATAGATCATTCCTTTTTGCGCAGATAACGCAGTGGGACCCGCCCGCCATCTTCAAGCCCGTAAGTCCGCCCCTAGCCCGCCGGACGTTTTCTCACCTGTGAGTGCGCACTCTCGGACGTGCTCTAGCTTCGAGGGGGCTCGCCTCGCTGCTGCAGGGCAGAGCGCCGCCATTGTGATAACTCGGCACAGGGGTGGTAACCTTGCAGCTTGTATACGACGAGGGTTTGGACGCTTCCTCAGCGGGGACCCTCTCGAGCACCGCAGGTGTGCTGCCTCCCGGAGCAGTTGCAGAGCAGTTTCAACGCTGACTCGGTTCCCCCGCGCAGGGTGACACCTCCTGGCTCAGATAGGCGTCCCTCGAGTTGCCTGCAGCCTGTTTTCGCAGCGAGCTTGTTAGTGTTCGCTGTGCGCGCTGACCGATCTGGTCAGGAGCCTTTGTTTCAGTTTTCAGGCTCCTGGCAGCACGGCACCGCCAGCTGCGACGATATCCCAGCGATACTTGGAATCTCCATGGTCATACGGGACTTGTGTCGTGACGTGCCACCACTGGGCTGCCGGTGGTAGTGTCCAGCTTTTGCAAAGCCCCTGTCAGTCGCGCTGGAGAGGGCCGCGGCCAGTCGCGCATGAGAGGGCCGCGGCCTGGTTCTCGTCGTCCGCTGTCCCTGACGCGCCCCAGGGCGTGTGCAGCAGGAGACGAGGTCGGCGTGGAGCCTCAGGGAGCCCACGTGCGCTTCACAGAGGAGGCAGAGGATCGGACGGCGGTGGAGGAGAAGGCAGAAGCCACGTCCGCCGCGGTGTCGCCTCCGGGCAGCGTCCGCCGTGCGACGCCTGGCCGTCTGGAGGCCGCAGCGGGGCTTGGCGAAGCCGGGCATGGTGTTACGGAAGACGCGGTGGTAAACGGGGCTGGTGGCATGGCCGACTCCGAGGTCAGCACTGGAGCCGCGCCCCGCGGCCCTGCGGAGGGCGGGTGGTGGTGGTGGAAAGGCTCGCACGACGACTCGCACGACTGCGCGCCGCTTCAACAACCAGCTTGCCCCGGTGCACAACAGAGAGGCGAGGTTGGCGACGCGACAAGCCGGGTGAATGTGCACTTGCGCTTCGACGACAGCGACATTAGCTCCAGTGAGTCAGAGGGGGAGCCCGGGGAGGGCCTAGCTCAGGGGGACACTTCGGAGGCGTGCCTCGGTGAAGTGCTGGAAGCGGAGGGCGCAGCGGCAGAGGGGATGCCGGAGGCGAGCAGTGCTGGTAGGAGCGAGGGCAAGCGTGAGAGTGGGAAGAGGCACCGCAAGCGCCAGGATGGGGGACCCCCAGAGGGGGTACATCGAAAATATTGGACGCAGCGGTATCGCTTCTTTTCAAAGTTCGACCAAGGTGTGCGCATCGATGCAGAGGGATGGTATTCCGTCACTCCGGAGGAGCTTGCTGCTCATCACGTGCGCCTCCCAACACAGAGACCCCCCTCTCCAGCGGAAACTTTACCCCAGACCCTGAAACTGCCCTCTTCTGGAAACCTCCCCTCACCCATACCCTCCCTTCCCCCCCCTTCCCCGAGCCTGCACCCCGTCCCTCACGGGCCAACAACCCAGTAGCTGTGTGAAGGCTCTGGGATGGCTGTCAGACCTCCCAGCATCGCCCACTCCATGCCCCTTCTCGTGTCATGGGTCTGTGATGGCCGACAGGCCCTCCCCGCGCCCTCCACCCAATCTCACACAGCGTCTCTACCCATGCTGTCGACCGTGTCATCCCGACCGGCCCATGGCAGACCCCCTGAAGTCAAAGCCGAATGCATCTTTACTGCGACTGCGTGCAGGAAGCCGCACGTGCAGACACAAGCAGCCGCCTGTCTATGCCCGTATGACGCGGCACATCCCAGGTTGCGAGTGACGCAAGCAGCCGCCTGTCTATGCCCGTATGACGCGGCACATCCCAGGTTGCGAGTGACACAAGCAGCCGCCTGTCTATGCCCGTATGGCCAGCGGCACATCCCAGGTTGCGAGTGACACAAGCAGCCGCCTGTCTATGCCCGTGTATGACGCGGCACATCCCAGGTTGCGAGTGACACAAGCAGCGCCTGTCTGCTCTCCCGGCACCAATGTGGCACATCAAGGTTGCAGTGACACAAGCAGCCGCCTGTCTATGTATGACGCGGCACATCCCAGGTTGCGAGTGACACAAGCAGCCGCCTGTCTATGCCCGTATGACGCGGCACATCCCAGCTTGCGAGTGAAGTAGAGGTAGCAGGTACCGCAAGGGAGTGAGGACGCCACAAGACAGACCGCAAGTTCAGTAGAAGTGCGAAAAACTGGGAGGGGGGGTGACGTATGACGCGGCACATCCCAGCTTGCGAGTGAAGTAGAGGTAGCAGGTACCGCAAGGGAGTGAGGACGCCACAAGACAGACCGCAAGTTCAGTAGAAGTGCGAAAAACTGGGAGGGGGGGTGACGTGGCATATCTGAGGCCACAGGAAATGATGGTGTGGACCAGGAGAGAGTATGACTGGCATATCTGAGGCCACGAGTACATAAATGACGATTCGGACCAGGAAGGGAAAGAGAGGATGGCGTGGCATATCTGAGGCCAAAAGGAAAATCCTGTGGTGTCGAATGGGAGTGAGTAGAACATGGCACATCTTAGGCTACAGCTTAAGTAGAGATAGCTGGTACTAGACACGAAGATGGCATGGCACATCTGAGGCCACGAGCTAGGTGGCGAGGACCGTTGATCTGAGGCCATGAGCTAGGTGGCGAGGACCGTTGATCTGAGGCCATGAGCTAGGTGGCGAGGACCGTTGATCTGAGGCCATGAGCCAGGTGGCGGGACCGTTGATCTGAGGTCATGAGCTAGGTGGCGAGGACCCGTTGATCTGAGGCCATGAGCTGGGTGGCGAGGACCGTTGATCTGAGGCCATGAGCTAGGTGGCGAGGACCGTTGATCTGAGGCCATGAGCTAGGTGGCGAGGACCGGGAGCGCTAAAACGATGCGCTGGAGCCGCGAGCAAAAGAGAGGTGACAGTCGCTGGCCTGTGAATTTGTTGTGGCACATCACAGGCTCGCCGGTGCGCGTGCGACTTCGCCATCGACGCCTTCGCCGGGGTCGGAGGGAACTCCATCCAGGCAAGTGTCTGCACTGCCAAAGATCCCCGGCAAGCTTCTGCCCAGGATCTCTGCCGAGCGCCTGTGGGCCTGATTTGCACCCAATCCACTTCGTTCCGCCGCGCGCTCTTCCTCTGAGCTGCCCCCCCCCTTGTAGCTGCGCATCACGGGGGCCAGGGGCTCCTACTTCTTGTAATAGTACCTCGAGGATGTTTACAATAGGGAGTGCCTGCGGGATGTCATGGCAGACTCCTCGCAGGGGCCACCCGTTTGCTCTCATGGCAAACTCCTCGCAGAATTAGGGTTTGGGGCCACCCTTTGCTCTCATGGCAAACTCCTACAGAATTAGGGTTTGGGGCCACCCGTTTGCTCTCATGGCAGACTCCTCACGGGAGTAGGGTTTGGGGCCACCCATTTGCTCTCATGGCAGACTCCTCACGGGATTAGGGTTTGGGGCCACCCGTTTGCTCTCATGGCAGACTCCTCACGGGATTAGGGTTTGGGGCCACCCGTTTGCTCTCATGGCAGACTCCTCGCAGGATTAGGGTTTGGGGCCACCCGTTTGCTCTCATGGCAGACTCCTCACGGGAGTAGGGTTTGGGGTGCACACTTTCTGCCATGCCGGAGCTTGCGGAGAAGTAGGGTGTTGCGGCCTCATTGCAGACTCTGTGCAGGATCACACTTGCAGGGCACCTCTATTCTGTAATGAAAGACTCTGTGTCAGGGCGCTTACTTCTGATATTGTAAGACTCCAGGTAGAATTAGGGTGTTAGGGCGCTTACTTCTGATATTGTAAGACTCCAGGTAGGATTAGGGTGTTAGGGCGCTTACTTCTGATATTAAGACTCAGGAGTGGATTAGGGTGTTAGGGGCGCTTACTTCTGATATTGTAAGACTCAGGTAGGATTAGGGTGTTAGAGGCGCTTACTTCTGATATTGTAAGACTCAGGTAGGATTAGGGTGTTAGAAACTTACTTCTGATATTGTAGAGACTCAGTAGGATTAGGGTGTTAGGCGCTTACTTCTGATATTGTAAGACTCGAGTAGGAGGATAGGTGTTAAAGTACTTACTTCTGATATTGTAAGACTCAATTAGGATAAGGGTGTTAGGGGCGCTTACTTCTGATGTGTAAGACTCAGGTAGGATTAGGGTGTTAGAGGTAGCTTGCCCGATATTGTAAGACTCAGGTAGGATTAGGGTGTTAGGGCGTTTACTTCGATATTGTAAGACTCCAGGTAGGATTAGGGTGTTAGGGCGCTTACTTCTGATATTGTAAGACTCCAGGTAGGATTAGGGTGTTAAGGAGGCAAACACTTCTGATATTGTAAGACTCCAGGTAGGATTAGGGTGTTAGGACGCTTACTTCATTGTAAGACTCCAGGTAGGATTAGGGTGTTAGGGCGCTTACTTCTGATATTGAAAGACTCCAGGTAGGATTAGGGTGTTAGGGCGCTTACTTCTGATATTGTAAGACTCCAGGTAGGATTAGGGTTTTGAGGGCGCCCACTTCCAGTTGTGTAATAGACTCCAGGTAGGATTAGGAATTTAGGTTGCTTGCATCTAGCAGTGACGGAATCCACGTACGAATAGGGTTTTGGCCGATTCTTTCTGGAGGACCGGGAGCGTTGCCAGTACTTCCAGAATTGCTGATTATCGAGTGTCTGCGAGCCACTAGCAGTGTACTAGACTGATTAATCCTCCGAGCCGGGCACAACAGGAGCTTCCTTGGATGCGGATTGCTCCGATGATTTCTGATTCCTTCAATTACTTTCGAGCGGAGTTACCAAAGCAAGCCAAGAGCAGTCTGGCACACACGCCTCTGTACAGTGTGATGTATATGTTACTTTGTATACTTGGAGTGAATATATATATATAGGGATAAGTCTAGATTGGGTGTAGGCATTTCATTATAATTCAGATTGGGTGTAGGCACTTCATTTTAATCTAGATTGGGGTGTAGACATTTTTTAATGTGCCATTGGGTGTAGACATTTCATAATCCAGATTGGGTGTAGGCACTTCATTTTAATCTAGATGGGGTGTAGACATTTCATTTTATTCTAGACTGGGCGTAGACTTCATTTTAACATACATCGATGCCTGGAGGGCATTACATTTTACATTGATAATATTGCATGTGAACATTATTATGTAAATGCAACCGTTAGATATCAACATCTGACCACAGTGAACATATCTACCGATTGGATTTGCGAAATAATGTTTTTTTTAAGCATCAAACAACAAAAACCATCGATTACGAACAATTTTTTGCCAGTCACCGCATACAAAAAAAATATTTCACAATTTCAACCGTTAGATATGTTCATTGTGGTTAGATGTCGATATCTACCGGTTGAATTTGCGAAATGATGTTTTGTTTTGCAACAAATAACAACAAACATCGATTCCGAACAGTTTTTCGCTAGTAATCGCATACAAAAACATTATTTCGCAAATTCAACCGTTAGATATGTTCATTGTGGTCGGATGTTGATATATACCGGTTGAATTCGCGAAATAATATATATATATTTTTTTTGCAACAAATAACAAAAGAAATTGCGACCCGTACCCCCTATACCTGTGACTACACCCAATGGCACATTAAAATGAAGTGTCTACACCCAATCTAGACCAAAATGAAGTGCCTACACCCAATCTAGATTAAAATGAAGTGCCTACACCCAATCTAGATTAAGAATGAAGTGCCTACACCCAATCTAGATTAGATGAAGTGCCTACACCCAATCTAGATTAAAATGAAGTGCCTACACCCAATCTAGACTTATCCCATATATATATATATGTATACACATCGCTGATCTCGTGAAGTGAGCCGAGTGGGGCTTGGAGAGAGGAGGCGCGCAGCTGGCCAAGCACTGCGGCGCGGTGCTGGCGATTGATATGGATAGCCCGCGGCTTGTTCTTGCCCAGCACAACGCCTCCGTGTACCAGGCAAGCCCCATCCGCGCCCTGCGCCCGTTGCGTTTCGATGGCGCGCATTACATAATGACAAGAGGAAGCAGCTGCAGCTGCCTGCCGCACTGATGCCCACAAGATCTGTTGTGAGGTTCGCCATCGCATGGCTGACTGCATGGGGTGCGCCATTGAGTGGCCAAGGGAGCGCCACCGCATGGCTGACTGCATGGGGTGCGCCATGGAGTGGCCAAGGGAGCGCCATCGCATGGCTGACTGCATGGGGTGCGCCATGGAGTGGCCAAGGGAGCGCCACCGCATGGCTGACTGCATGGAGTGCGCCATGGAGTGGCCAAGGGAGCGCCACCGCATGGCTGACTGCATGGGGTGCGCCATGGAGTGGCCAAGGGAGCGCCACCGCATGGCTGACTGCATGGGGTGCGCCATGGAGTGGCCAAGGGAGCGCCACCGCATGGCTGACTGCATGGGGTGCGCCATGGAGTGGCCAAGGGAGCGCCACCGCATGGCTGACTGCATGGGGTGCGCCTGCTGGAGCAGCCAAGGGAGCGCCACCTGCATGGCTGACTGCATGGGGTGCGCCATGGAGTGGCCAAGGGAGCGCCACCGCATGGCTGACTGTAATGGGGTGCGCCATGGAGTGGTTAAGGGAGCGCCACCGCATGGCTGACTGCATGGGTGCGCCATGGAGTGGCTTTAAGGTTGCGCCACCGCATGGCTGACTGCATGGGGTGCGCCATTGAGTGGCCAAGGAGCGCCACTGCATGGCTGACTGCATGGGGTGCGCTATGGAGTGGCCAGGGCGGGCGCCACCCCGCATGGCTGACTGCATAAAGCGCAGTGGCTAAGTGAGCCACCGCATGGCTGACTGCATGGGGTGCGCCATTGGAGTGGCCAAGGGAGCGCCACCGCATGGCTGACTGCATGGGGTGCGCCATGGAGTGGCCAAGGTTGCGCCATGGCTGACTGCATGGGGTGCGCCATGGAGTGGCCAAGGGAGCGCCACCGCATGGCTGACTGCATGGAGTGCGCCATGGAGTGGCCAAGGGAGCGCCACCGCATGGCTGACTGCATGGGGTGCGCCATGGAGTGGCCAAGGGAGCGCCACCGCATGGCTGACTGCATGGGGTGCGCCATGGAGTGGCCAAGGGAGCGCCACCGCATGGCTGACTGCATGGGGTGCGCCATGGAGTGGCCAAGGGAGCGCCACCGCATGGCTGACTGCATGGGGTGCGCCATGGAGTGGCCAAGGGAGCTGCTTCTGAGGTTGAAACGCTGGGGAAGTGTCTTTCTTCAGAAAGTCCGTCGGACGCAAGGGTTGCAGGGGGACTGTCATGCTGCATTTTCCGAGGGGAAGGCTTTTTCAGGCTCCAAGTACACCCCTGGATGTGGCGTACCCTCTCATCAAGATTTCAACTCGCCTATAGGGTTTCCCACTGCATGGAGTGACGCAGCAGGTTGTGACTGCGGAGCAGGTGTCACAACATATCGATTTTGTGCATGGTGACTTTGCAACAACTGCACCATCACTCCACGCAGACGTTCTCTTCTTGTCTCCACCATGGGGGGGGCCGAATTACCTCGACTCTGACAGCTTTGACGTGGTCAGGTAGGTGCTCTTTGTACGCATACCCTTCTTGGCATCGCCACTCGGGAGTCCTAACCATCTCCAACCCCGAAGCGTTCAATCGGGTGAGGTGCTACGTGCTCCTCGTGCCATGCGGGTTTCAACCCCAAAGCGTTCAATCGGGTGAGGTGATAGGTGCTCTACTCGTGCCATGGGGGATTCAACCCCGACGCGTTCAATCGGGTGAGGTGATGGGGTGCTCCTCGTGCCATGGAGGATTCAACCCGAGCGTCAATCGGGAGAGTGATAGGTGCTCCTCGTGCCATGGGGATTCAACCCGAAGCGTTCAATCGGGTGAGGTGATACGTGCTCCTCGTGCCATGGGGTTTCAACCCCGAGAGCGTTCAATCGGGTGAGGTGATAGGTGCTCCTCGTGCCATGCGGGTTTCAATCCCGAAGCGTTCAATGGGGTGAGGTGATAGGTGCTCCTCGTGCCATGGGGTTTCCCCAAAAATCGCCGAGTCAAACACGTTGATGCGATAAGGGCGGTGTCTTTCCGAAAATGTCCGAAAATCGCCTCACTGCAACGTTCCACACGTCCAAGATCCGCATGGTCGCCTCCATTTGCTTCGATTTCCCAGGTCGGGGGATGGGCAGAGAGCTCAGGTTGCGGGTGCAGGGTGCGGGGTGCTGTTGGTAGTGGTTGATTATTTGAGAAAGCCGTGCAGGTCCGCTCTAAGTGGGCGGGTGCCGGTGGGTTGGAGTAGTCCATGATTGCCTGTAAGCATGCAGGCACATTCTGCGGCTGGTCGATAAGTGTCAAGCATGGGTACCTTGTGGTCTGCCTATGGGTCCTGGATGGGGGGGGGTGGAGGTTTTTGTTCGCTTAGAGAACGTCGCTTGGAGTTCATCGAAGATACTACAGCCCTAGATGTTACTTGCACGCTCCTAAATATATAAATATATGCTCGAATCTCCGAAATTACTTGCACGCTCCTAAATATATTTTGTATATGTGCTCGAATCTCCGATGTTACTTGCACACTCCTAAATATATAAAGATGTGCTCGAATCTCCGATGTTACTTGCACGCTCCTAAATATTTAAATATGTGCTCGAATCTCCGATATTACTTGCACGCTCCTAAATATATAAATATGTGCTCGAATCTCCGATTGTATGTGGGAGAGCTTGCCGCAACGGTGGTCCACCCTGAATCAATCGCTTATCCAAAGCGTACCGAAGCTGTGAAATCGTGAGCGCAAGTATGTGTGCAGGGAGAATGATAATTTACACACTGGTTGTGGGTATTCAGGCTCATGCTGAAAGCCTCAGAAGAAGCAAGGAGCAAGGCTCTCCTTTTCAGTGCATGCCGATGTCTGGATGCATTCTCTCACATCTCTGAATGCACCCTTCATCTCATCCTTTCAAACCGGTCAATGCTGCTCAGGATGCTGGTGGTTTGTTTCTTTCATCCGCTTTCTGCGGCCTAGGGAGATGGACAGTTGCTCTGTTCACAGATTCGGGGTGGGGGGGTAGAGATCACTCTATCGTGCCCTCCGCCAAAGACGGCAGTGGGAGCAATACACTCGGTTGTGGTGGCAAGACACACACTGCATGTGGAGGGAGGCCTGATCTGTCTGACTAGTAGGTGGGGGTTCCATGCGTGGCATGGTGTGGACAGAATGCAGCCTTTCGGAGTGCCTGAGCTGCTTGCGATTGGGCAACGGATTGCGCCCAGTATCGCCATCTTTCTTCCTCGCAACTCTGACTTGGTGCAGGTCAGACGCCCCTCAACAAATTCTGTGTATTCATCCTATCGCACTTGCAAGTCCTCCGTGCCGGATTTATTTCAGATTGATTCACGAGCGCATTCAAATTCACTTGGATGATTGTTGTCAGTGCCTTCTCCGAAGTTCAACTCTGAATGTCACGTGTGTGATGATAGGTGGCGGAGGCGGCAGATGGTTGTCCATGTGAAATTGAGCGGAACTACCTTCATGGGAAGCTTAAGGCGATAACCGTTTATTTTGGAGACATTGTGAAATTACCTGACAGCACTAGTATCCTTGAGGCAGTAAACAACAAGTCCGATTGTGCCGGACCTGAATCGTGCGGTGAAGAACTGGAAAATTGCCATATTCGCTTCATGGCTGAGTAAGTGTGTCGTGTATGTTAGTTGCACCAATTATTATGAAGGCAAGTAAATTTTTTAAGTTTCACCATCACCATCATCAATAATGTAACAAGCGGCATGGACTATGCGGCGCGCTATATGTAGGCACTCATGGGAGGGAGTCTGAGTTAACATCAATAATCAGTTGCCTTCTTGCGTGCCATAGTTTGAAACATAATTCTTTTGGAATCATTGTGTAAACATCATCCTACTTACAATTAGTTGTCCGATTATATCGCATTGCGAAATCCATATATTTCATCGTGTATTCACAAACGCATACACACATGCACAGAGGGATGAACCGGCTTCAGGCACCTGGCAGCAGTGTGCCGGCGGTGCGGATGCAGAGGGGCTCGGGTGGCTCAGTAAGGCTTAGGGGGTCCCATCATTCTTCACAAGCGAGCTCCGGAGATTCCGGATATGTGTCCCGAAGGGTGTGCTAAATTCTTTGATCCCCGGCGTGGGTATATAGTGCAGCCGGTCCTCTACGGCTACGGTGTGCCAAACGAGTCGGTCCAAGGATAACCACACACCGCTCTACAGCTCATTCATGCTAGTGTGCATAGCGTTTTATTTATATCTTGCTGTTAGGGTTGAGAATATCTCCAGAAACATGCAAGGTGCTGCATGCTGTCCAAAATAGAACATAGTACAGGGTACATATGGTGCTAGTATTGACCTCTCTGGCAACCGCCCACGTCGCTTTCGACCATGCCATATCTGCCGGTCAATCATCGCACATGATGCAGTTTGGGGCGTGCGGGCAATGCTAATGCACGTCTTTGATCCAGTCTTGAATCTAATGGATATACGAATCGTGAACCTTGCAATGAAGTTTCGGACACCTCTTTATATATACGAATCGCAATCTTATATGTATTCGCATCATCAATCAAATAAGCATCACGTCACTGTGAGAGGTATGCCTTGTAAGAACCGCTGCTCACGATAATGGTTGAGGGTCTCTCCTTTGAGCAACAAAACAACACTGGCACTATCATGATCTCGACCACAAGGGTACGTATGCGTGCAGGAATGATATGTATGGACGATGTGATTGAATGCAAGTTGTTGGCGTCACGCTCGTTCCAGTCATGCCTTAGCAAGGGCGGGACGACCCGCATGTGCCCACCCAAGCGAATAGAGATAATATTCCCAAGCTTGACATGAGAGAGCCCCCAGCTATCCGCAGATTTAGCAGGGACAATCTGTGGATTCCCTATATAACCGAGCCCGAATCCCAAAAGGTCTATGTAGGGAAACCTAAAAGTATATTTAAGATGGTTATCATGGGTGGAGTTTGTCACTCATATCGACTATAGGGTGGAGACTAGCCGCACACCGGGGCTCACGAAATAAAACTAAGTTATATTTGCACAAGAACACACTGAGCTTCCCAGAATATCAACCCCTGCATCCTCTAAGTCGGCCTCCCTGCCCGCATCTTCTCGGGAGCACAGACAAGCAGATTGGTTCTCTTCCTGCAGGAGACGTCCCCTAGTATGGCCAAATTGCTTCAGGAATAAATCCTCGAAGACATGGTTGACTTTTAGGGCGCCTAGAACGCAGTCACCGCTGCCGCTATGTCTGACCCAATCAGCACCCGACGAGCTAAGAAGTGCTTTGTCTGTGACGATGCCAAGCATCTCTGTATTCGATGTGGTGTTATTTTTAGAGTGATATAATGCCAAGCATCTTTGGCAGGAGTGTCACAGTGTTTGCACACGCGCATAGCGGAAGAAAATATGCGGATGGCAGACACACCTTTCTTGAAAGAAGGGCTTACTAGCAGACCTCTCATATTTGCTGATGGCTTAAAGGATGGCGGCGACTGGATCTTCATAATGGGCTCCCTGCTCCCTATTGCAGTGGATTATCAAGATCATGATGATCAGTGCGGTGGCAGGTTGATGCGTCATATGTGCATGCCATCCACCGCTGCACAGCGTATAGTCTAGAGGGGACACTGGTATCCCTGGCACCACGATCACCCGTCGCAGCAGCTCCTGTCGCCTACAGACATAGAGAGAGAGAGAGAGAGAGAGAGAGAGAGTCGTGTGCTATTATAGTATTCACTCTGGCTTACCACCACGCAATGTGCGATTTGCACCAAACAATAGAGGCATCCGATATTAAAATCAGATAGTGTGCTATGTGTCAACATGAATAGGCGACGGCCAGGCGCAAACACCCAGGAGGCTGATCCGTGTGTGAATTATATTATTCACTCTGGCTTATTACCACGCATTGTGCGATTTGTACCAAGCAACAAAAGCATCCGATAGTTGAATCAGACCGTGATAATCACGACGCGCGTTCCGGCGCGACGGGGCATGCAAGGCCACCCACGAAGCGATTCACAGCGTGAAACACGCATACTGTAGGTTTGAGCATAAATCGCGCTGCATATTCATATTATATTAGCATGCGCCACGTGATTATTCGTACACGTGCGGTAATGCATGCTGCGTTATGAACACATGCGTGTAGGCAATCGTTTCGATAGCACGTACTCTTAGAAAATAATTTTTACATGTGTGAACTCTCTCCTTCCTTGCTCTTGGCGGTGCCTGGGTGCGCTGCAGATGCTACTAAACGGATAGCGCCTGTTGAATATGCTCGTTCTAGGCTCCACTGGGCATCCGTGAAGTTCACTACGACACCGTTGATTGTTTTGCATATTGCAGCAGCGTAAGCAAGGCGGTATATTTGTTTGTCCATTCATCGTCCACTGCAGACATCCTGTACCTACTTGGCTTCATAATCTAGGTCGGTATAGATTGGCCCTTCGTGCAATGTTTGTGTTTATGTCAGCCGCGCGCGTGTTGCGCCATCTTGTTGTGTCTTTGAGCTGGACATTTCATTATGGTGGTGTTGCATATTCGTTCACGAAGGTGTGATGTGTGTTCAGTCCTCGCTAGGAACCCAAGCACCTAGATGCCTCGCAACCCGATATATGACTGTGGCTTACCGAGATTGTATGTCAGTAGTTACCACAGCCCCGCCCTATTCTTGTGTTTTGAATCCACTACTGGGGTGACGGTTGCCTGTCCTTGATTAACGCGCCTCGTGCCATTGAGAGAGAGCGCGCGCGCGCGAGAAAGTGTATGTGGTTGGGGTGTGTGTGCGTGTGCCGTTTTACACTGCTGCTTGAAAGAGTCGTGTTGTATCTCAGTTCAGTGTTCGGCCTTTTACTGTTCACACACACACACACACATACTGTATATGTAATAGTATCGTCTCACACATATGCGTGTGATACATTTATTTTTCTATTGCATGATGATGGTGCACTCCTCGTGATAAATCGTATCACCGTTAACCCTACTTTCATAATTATTTCAACTTAGTAAGCGTGATGCTGCTCGTTCCAATAGTGTTCATGATAAACGCGCCGTTGGATGTTTGGAACGCAATATGTGCGCTTCGAATACAGTGTCCATCATTCGCATGGATCCGACATGTCATATGCATACGAGTGGGGCATGTCTTGCTCATCATGCGAGGGCATGCGACTGCTGTGCGAATCGCCATTATCGTGCTGATACTGTTCACCGAATAATTGCTCATGTACATTGTCGTTGGGCCATTTTCCTAAATGCGCCCGAATCGTTGGTATTGCTTCGATCAATTCGCACACGTGTAGTATATGTGGATATTTCGCCAAAAGTCCGTCAGAGGCTTCTGGGCTCATGAACCTCCGACATTGTTGTACTGCGTCATACACTGCCAGATCGGCCAGACCAGGCATATCGGGAGTATCGCCTAGCAAGTACCCGTGGGGACTCTTTGCTTCGTGCTGCGTGTATATGAACTCGAAAGCATTAAGGTGATGTTCCAACACGTGTTTCTCAAATTGTTCCAATGAGCGAATTCGTTTCGCGTCATGAAAGTGCGGAACCATCTCGTAGGTGCCATTGACGAGTTCACGATCAAATACGAGGCCGTATAACGCGTCGAGTATATCTCTCCATGCATCTACGATCATGTCCGTCACGCATTGTTTCATTATTCCAGCTGGAGGATAAATTCCAGCCAAACGAGCAGCCAAACGAACGATAGTACAACTCTGTGCGATGACTTTCCCGCGAAATTTAAGAGTCGGCACCTGACCGAATGGCATGTTTATCAGCGAGCTCCTCTGAGTCCTGTAGTCATCCAGGGAGATGAGGTTTTCCTCGTATGGAATGTCGCTTGCAATAAATATTAGTCGCGCGAGTTCGTTTCGCCCCTTTGCGTGCAAGAAGTAGGTCAGCACTGGGGTGGACGACTGATCATCATCGTTGTCTGCACTTCGAGGGCTATCACTGCTATCCATCTTAGCTGTAAAAATACCGGTGGGCAGGACTGCTGATGGCACGCTAGATGATGTAACGAAGCGGGATGTTCTTAGTGGCGACCCATTATGCCGACCATCGATATCGTCTGTGTTATGCTGCGCATCCGCTTCGTGATCATCCTCATTATCATCACCACCAACTTCACCAACGGGTGCGGAAAATGCGGCCCTTCCCGGTCGCATGCCACAATTTTCTCCAGCGACAGCACCTGAAGTAGACGAATTCTCCATCACAGTGACATCTCCACCACCCAAGATCGCATTCTCGTCAGCATTAGTAGCTGCAATATCCATCAAATTGCTGTATGCCGCTTCCTTTGATGAATCGGCCGCCTCCTAAGCCTACGTCGTCGTAGCAAATCTAACTGATAGACTACGATGGTGCCCTGGTTAAATGATTATTCAGGAGTTTGACAATTATTCAAGAGTTTGATGATTATTCAAATCTCTGGTATACATATATGGTATGAATTTAGACGATTATTCAAGAGTTTGACGATTATTCAAATATCTGGTATAGATATATTGTATGAATTTATATCGAACCACATGACCATTGACATATTATATTGAGCACAAAAAGCATGGCAGGTATCTTAAAAGTATGACTTGTATAATGAAGAATTTTGAAAGGTCGTTGAAATCTGAAGCACGCTTGCCAGATGTCAAGCCACAACACAACGCAAGTGTCTAGTAACGTATTAAGTCGACTAATCATGTGGCAAAGCTCGAATGCCTGAATGTTGATGACGATGCGATGACGATGCATATACACGTTATATAATTATAATTCACGAACTGGCTGTGAAGTCATTTCAATATAATAATTTGTTAATGAAGATTATTGTACAGTTCATTCACGAGTAATCTGCAATTCATAGACTATACCCCTTCGCACACGCACAAGCTCGCAACTCACTTCCTATATCGCAACTGCCACACTTGCATATCGTGTCCTGATGCCATCTGCGCATTTGCTTGTATATATTTGCTTGGTTATCATGATAAAAACTTTATACACGCGCATGATAGTGCCAATTGCTGAATTTAGATGTGCATCGTCTCCCATCCGCATGGCATGCGATATGCAGACGATGTATAGAAGTGCGCCCGCTAGATCGCATCATCGCGACATGCGAGCACGGCAGCTGTAAATAATATGATAAAAGGAAGCACGCTGTGCCGCTTGCGTATTTTTATCATTGCAGCATGTGCGCCCACACAAGCCATATAAACTCAGAAATATTTGCATGAATTGCCACGGCCTTCATAAATCATCGATCATTGCTCACGCGATTTTGCGACCTTGGCCTGCGCATACACAAGGGGCATATACTACGGTATTATTATAGTGTATCATACGGTATCATACTGTATTATATGCCCCTTGCATATAATCCGACTAGCTACCGCCCTCACCCGCAAATATCAGCGCGCCAATAACAAAGTACCCGCATCCGCATACATCAGCGCCTGCGGGGTCTACGCCTGCCCTCATCTGTAAATACCAGCGCGCCGATATTTGCGGATGTGAGCGCTTTGTCTTTCTGACTCACAGCAGACGGTACAGGGAACATATCAACCCCTCATGGCCGGTCTGTGGCCGTACGATGAGGGCTGTGGCCGAGGTTTGGCCGAGTGTGCTTTTGCTTGTTGGCCGAAACGAATTATGTAAAATTTTGAAAATTCCCCCGAAAATTTGCGATTTTTATGATATTGCCATACATAAAATTAAAATTTTACGCCTGCGTCGGGCAATTTTGGATTTTGGCCGGGATGGCCGAAATTTGGCCGATGGAAATTTTGAGTGTTGGCCGTACGACATAAATGTTTGATATGTTCCCTGAGACGGTAGACGGCAGACGATCTCGCGGCACTGTATAAATGGATACATTCGTAACCGTTATTGCGGTGCGGTCTGATGTTGTATAAATATACGTTCAATAAGTAACCTCTGCGCCTTATTATGATTTGGAACCGGACCAAATTACCTTACTTACCTTACCTTACTTAATCAGCAAAGCGCGAATCCCAACGGGCGACACAGACGAACTTCCGATCTCACGATCGTCAGACGCTAACGATGACAGTGCCACTGCAGTCGCGTACATTTATCGCGACGCCACCCTCGCGTTATGGCATGGCATGTTGGGAAGCAAAAAGCGAAGCACTGTCGCGCACATGATCCTACGGTCAGATGGCCTAGTGGAGATCTCTTTTTGAGATCGATCCGCCTAGTATGCTTACATAATTGCATATGCAGTACGATGCATGCTTTGCATCATTCATGTCGTCATGCTAGCGTCATGCAGGTGGCTGTACTAGTGGACATAGTATGACGTGGTATGACAGTATGGCAGTATGATAGTGCAGTCTGACAGTGTGACAGCAGTTCAGCAGTATGATCAGTCTACAATATATGACAAAGGAACTGTATGACAACGTCACCTGAATGACATATCAGGAGTCATAATTATACATAACTGATGTTAAATGCCGAATCAGAAGAAAGATTAGAAGTGATCACACAGATAATTATAAAAGAATTGGCTTGAGAAACATAAAAATTTTAGTATTTTCAGGTATCTTGTATTGGTATATATCGGTTTCAAGATGTTTAAAGTGAATCTTAGTGCAAATCCGATTACTATATATTTTTGCTACTTGTCGATATTTTTGACAATCGTGGGCCACTCTTAGTGTGTTTTCGGCCATAAAACACGATTTTTTCATGCGTATTTCGTTTTAACCGTTGGTTCTGTCCCAAATGACACCTAAAGATGCCCAAACCAACATAAAAACATCCACTCTCACTTTACTCTCACTCTCATCGTTTACTCTCATTTTTGCGAATATTCCGTTGGGGGGAGTGTCGGCTCTTACAGCACCTCAGGGCCAGCAGCAGCGGACCCCCCGGCAGCAGCAGCGCCCACAGGTTCGGGCGGGGCTTTCAGATGGGCGCTCCGAAGCCTCACTGGAGCGCACATACAGCCAGCAGCTGCCTGTCAGGCCACCAGCAACCGCGCACTCCAGGCAGCAGCCCTAGCCCTCTGCCCACCTACGTAGCGAAGCATACCTCTGGCCGACCACGTCGTGCTCAGCAGCAGCAGCTGCAGCGGGGGCCGGACGATCCATGGAGCACACGCATCTGGAGCAGCAGGAGCTGCTGCAAAGCGAAGTAGCCGTCGCTGATGACGCCGTGCAGCATCAGCTAGCGCTGCTTGCAGCCACCCAGCAGCCCTCGCTGCTTGACCCCCGTGTTCACCCAGCTCCAAGCACACGGCTCGAGCCGAACAACCACCTCACCGGACAACGCCCAGCACAGCAGAGAGTGACGTAGATCTGGACGCGCCCACCATCTCGCGTGAGGAACACGAGTCAGAGGCGACGAGCTCGAAGAAAGATGCGAAGGCCGAGCTGGGGAGGAGCACCACCTAGCCCACCAATGTCTGACGAGGACGGGCTGTCGGAGACTGGACTCCTGGTGATCAATGCCCAAGCCGACGGGACCACATCGGTCGCGAGCGTGGAACGATAAGTAGAGCCACCTCCAGCTGAAAGGGAAGGCTCGAGTCCAGGCTCACCCTTCAGCTTTGGGACCTCCCAGAAGACAGGAGGGGGAAACTCCCATGTCTACGAGGTGTCCGATCACAGAGAAGCGCCCCTCATCTCCGGCCTCACCACGTCGACGTCTGCTCTGGGTGCATCAACCTCCACGACGGTAGCGCCAGCGAAAATCGCGGAGGAGTACCAGGACGTTGTCATGAGCCAAAGGAGGAGCGCGAGTCCCCCCCCCGAGACCACCTCGTCGCAGGAATCCTGGGTAAGAGCTGTACACCAGCATCTAGCTCACCAGGAGGAGCTCGAGGGTCACGATCCAGAAGGGTTTGCGTACAGCCAGGAGCGACGAGGAGAACTCTGTCTGACGACGAGGAGGACCCTGGGGACGATGAGAACCCCACTTGCGTCTACGTCTGGAACGACTTCCTTGGAACCTACGTCCCAGCGCGTTCGAGTGCGACGAGGACGAGCTGATCGCAACATGCATGCCCAACGACGACGGTGACGCCGAGTTGGTGCACAACGAGGGCGCAGGATCAGGCAGGCGTGAAGAGAAGGAGCCCGCCGCCGACACCCCTGTCCAGCTACGAGTGCTTCTGCATCGACAGACGCCTCGAGCAACGACAGCACCCCCTCCTGCACGACCTGCGGGGGAAATGGATCCGCGAGGTGCGCACTCAGCGCCTCCTTCTGACCAAGGATCCATCCGGGCTGCCGAGAGGCGAGCGGAGGAGAGCAAGCGCGCCAACCTCGCGTCGCATATCTACAGCACGTACAGTGACAGCTCAGCTGTGGACCGCCCCTTTCTGAGCTCAGGTGTCAGCATGGCCTCCGCGACCAGCGACGCCCTCGCGCAGGAGTGTAACGACGTTCTGTACATGCGGCAGCGTCAGAGCGAGGGCACCTTCTACCTCGGAGGCCAGGTCTACTACGACCTGGCAGGACAGCAAGCCCAGCTCAGACGAGCCATGGTGAGGGAGGCCGAGATCAACGGCGGCGACGTGCGGTTTCAGCGAGAACGCGCTGCACGGATGGAGCCCCTCGAGGACAAAGGTATCTATCAGCTGTGCAACGTTACGTACAACCTGGGCGATGTCGTCAGAAGGCAGGAGGACTTCCCGACGGAAATTAGCCATTGCTTGCACGCCGCCGACGCCGACAGAAACCGAGCGCTGGTCGGGCAACTTCACGCTGCAAGCGACGAACGCGGCCGCCGCCCCGAACGTAAACGTCCCCAAGGCGCGGTCCCTCGAGCCCACGGAGACCCTCATGATCAGTCGGGGTTTCTGCCCCTCCCACACCATTCCCAAGCGCAGCAGCGGGCCGAGGACGTCCTTGAGCAGCAGAGAAAGCACTCGAGAGCCAACTCCATCAAGGTGGAGCACGCCTCGCAGCAGGTCAAGGGGCTGCAGAAGAAGCATTCTCTTCGAGATGAAGCACCACTTTCCGATTCAGCCTTCAAAAGCGCAATAGAAAAAACCATGTCATAATCGGTCATCGTCATTTAATTATTTTCGACCGCCAATTGATTAAGAATCGCTCCATCGAGAATCGTTTTAGCCGATTGCATGCAGCTGACGTGGACACGACTTCACAGATCTGAAAAGGAGAAACTTGAATTTCGTCTTTCGTCTTTCAGACGCGAGATTGACGTCTGCGACTGTCCGCTTCCATGTTCTATTGTAATTTGTCAAATATGCAAATCTAACTCAAGGCGTTCATCGCAATATGAGTTACATATCTACCGGTTGCGTGGATTTGCTTAATTATGTTTCGTTTACATTATATCGTTGCGTGTGTCTACGCATGCTATGGCATGTGTACCCCCGATGTGGATTAAAAGGACGTGTCTACACCCGATGTGCAACGTTTAGGCATGTCTGTCCCCGATGTAGATTAAAATCAAATGTCGGCCCCCGATGTGGATTAAAATGAAGTGTATGCCTCAGATGTGGATTAAAATGAAGTGTCGGCCCCCCGATGAGTTTCAAATGAAATTGTGGCCCCGATGTGGATTAAAATCAAATGTCGGCCCCCGATGTAGACTTATCCCTTCTAGCAATAGTCGCACTGACCACTTACCAACAAGCGTACAAACCTATGTTCGTCAATTGTCCGCCGCCGCCGCGCGCCGCCGCCCACCGCAGCATCAGCAGCAGCAGTTGCAAAAATCGAATAGTCGTAACGACCGATGGTGATAATAGAATGCTGATGATCCGACGATCGCTAGACGAAAACGGCTGGGCGAACCCAGCGCCAGCGCCAGTGCCGGTTATATGGGGAGCTGTAGTCATTGTTCGGGGTCGGTCGTCAAAGTATTTAATTGGTGAAATGAGGGAAATGTAAGCATGATATAAATGAAAACATATCTTACTCAGCCAGTCACAACAGGCAATCACACGGACAAAACTTCAAAAACTTACAATGCCCCAACGGTTGTTATATCAAGGATAGCTACTCTCCTTGAAAGCTGCAACAGCTGCATGCGTGCTACATTCCTGACTACTTTTTTGCCAGGTTGCTCGGCCTTCGAGTAGTCGCGGACACGAGAGGGTTGGGTGTTCAGCTAAAGCCGTTTGGGTTGAATCCCCTCAAAGGGCCCCATCATGCACTTCCCTCCCAATTTGGGTGCTAGTGAGCAGCGGATCGTGCGATTTGCAGACGCTGTGAATAAATAAATGAACCGCGGCAACGAAAGGAATGCCCAAAATACAACTCGAGTGACATACGCAAAGCAACGCAGATTATGTACTTGAGAAGCTAATTAAAACATTAAAACGGTGCATTCGCAAACCTCCTGCAAAGGAATGTATGCGAGCCAGCCGGAGTGTCGGGACTCGAACCCAATCTGGGATACGAGTTACGCCTCCAAGACTACCAAGCACATCCGAGAAAACGAATGGAGAGAGCTGACGCTCTATCCAGCAGCTGCAATTACGGCGGCAAAGGGAGGCTCACCTACTCGCAACTGCCAAGACAATAACTCACGTAGGCAAAACGAAGACTTGCGAAGATCTGATGGGTGATATTTGCACATAAATAAAATTATTCACACCCGTTAGGATGATCAGATTGTAATATGACCTAATCATCACCTACTAGTCATTGTGCATGATGATTTTCATAATTCTGATGGCTCTATTATACATATACACCCTAATGGCCCTATTATACATTATGCACGCTGAGCGGTGGCATCCGACTTATCAGTCCAGCAAAGTTGAACGCTTTTTGCGTCTGGTCTGACGTCGCACTGTATGCAGCTCTCCAGAAGCAGAATATGCTGGCGGTGGACCCTGCCGCTGCGCACCTTGCGCCCTTAATTGTCCCACAGCAGCAACATCGCCGTGAGCTGCCGACGTGCCGACACCTGTGGAAGCTCGCCTTTCAATTTCTATGCGTTGTACAGTATTTTCCCACAGTCTGTAGGTGTGAGCAAGCTGGATCTCTGCTGGGAAGTGGTCGCGCAGCTCCAATGGATCCACGCCCTTGAGACTAAGCAGCTCCAGATAATCACGTAAGGGCTGCTCAGGTGGCAGCGGCGCCTTTTCACTGACGAGGAACCTGTGAATGAAGCGCTTCAGGCCTTTCTCCAGCGAAGTGACACCGCCCTGCAGCGCGCTGCAGAAGATGGAAATACCATCGGTGGTTGCCACTTGATCCTTGATGGACTTGGGCAGGGGTTCACAGAAGACGTCCTGGATATCCTCCACCGTGATGGAGGCCAGGATATCCTCAGCAACCTCGTACAGCTGCTGCACATGCTGGAGCTGCAGCTCGCGCAGGGACGGGCGATCAAAGGGCACCTCGGCGGCAAGCTCGGGGACCCACATCTCGCAGTACTCCTTAAGAGGCTCATGGGGAAGTGAGTGAGTCCTGAGCAGGTAGAAGCAGCAAGACTCCAGGCAGCTGGTCAGGCTACGGGCGGTGGTGACTGCTCCCAGCTTCTCGAAGTCTTGATGGATGACATCCCGGCTCGGAAGCAATGGGGCTTGCGGCAGCGTCTCGGCGACATCGTCCATGAGCGTGAAATGCTCGAGGAACGCTTCTCCTTCAAAATGGAAGAGAGGCAGGGCGCAGTTGGGATTGAGCTCGATAAGCGCAACCCCGTCCAGCACGCGCCGGGCCAGCTGGCGCTCCATGTGCGCAAAGCTGTACTTCGTGCTCCGACCACTTCCATACTCCAGATCGCTGTGACTGAATGCGAGCAGCTCGGTGATGGTCCTGTCAACATCGCACGATATGACCGCCTCCACGGGCAACTCCCGCAGCGGTAGCTTGGGCATGGCGATGGCCCCACCGCCGAGCGCCAGGTGCTGCAGCCTCGGGCATTGTCGGATCAGCGGAATCACGCTTTCGAGAAAGCGATTCTGGATCCCCGCCAGCGCCTCCACAGCGAGCCGCACCAGCACGCCGTCGTCGCGCCGGTCCACCAGGCAGAGCGAGAGTGCCGCGCCGTGTCCGCTCTCGTCAATTGTGGGCATTGAGATGTTCCCCGCGCACTCGAACGACCGCACAAGGGGCGCCGCCGCGTTCCAAGCGCGGGCAAACGCACGAAACGCCCCGGCCAGGTCCTCGTCAAAGACGCCCCGGTGGCGCTCCAGGAGCCAATGTGCATCCTTGCTGCGCGCCTCCTCCCGGGTCAAGCGGCGTGCCCACGTGTGCTGGATCAGCCGGGTCCACTCCAACAGCGGGGGGAGGTGCTGCAGCAACTCCAGCTCAGAGCGTAATCGGAGGAACAGGTCCAGGAATGGATACTGCGCCGGGGCGCCGCCCTCCGTGGACAGCAGTGCGGCGTGTAAAGACTGAAGAGACGGCGGCTGTATGCGCCGCAGGAGGCGCGGCTTGTACAACGTGGGCGCGTGCTGCTTGTCGGCGCTACAACTTCCAATGGTGGGCCTGTGCGGCCCTTGCGTGCCTGCTTCGTGATGAAGCTCGGCGTGGTGCTCCTCCACCAGGGCGTCAAATGCAAGATTCTCGGCAGCAGCAGTGGTGTTGAACCCAGTGAAACGAGCGAGCCACTCTCGGGACGTCGTCGCGGGATCGGCAGAGGCGGCGGGCTGCCCACTGGTGGAGAGTGCGTCGAGGTACGACGCCGCAAACGCGTTCTCCCACTGGGCGCGGGCGGCCGCGCTGCGCAGGCGGTCACAGCCCTGTCCGAGGGAGTCGGGGAGGCGGAGGATCACGGCGTGCAGCAGCGCGCACACCCCTTCCGCACTGCAACCAGGCAGCAGCTCGCAGAGTGCCGCCAGATCGCTCTTCACAGCCGCCAAACACTCACGGAGGGCGCCGCAGGAAGTTGCCTGACGCTCTGGCAGCGCTCCTTCGCGAGAAGCGGCCTTACCCATGAAGCGGGCGAGTGCCTCGTCGTCCTGCCCGCCCGCTCTCATCGTCCCGGTGGGCTCACCGTCACTCGGCGGCGCGCGCCGCGCGATGGACCCTGCCGCTAAAGCGAGGTGCGTCAGCAGGTGCATCACGCGGAACGCGGCAGGCGGCAGGCCGCGCTCCGAATGCGTCGCGCTCACCATCTGTGTGGCCGGCACCGCCACATATCCACATGTGTCAGCCACCTCGTCGGCGGTATGCACGAGCCCAGCGTCCAGCCGGCGCTGCCTCGGGGCTGGCACGTGTGTGCTGCCGCCGTGGGCGTTCCCGATGACGCTCGAGCAGCTCGGGCAGACTCCCGATTCGTCCGTTTGTCCGCACTCCCCGACGGTGTACATGTACCCGCAACTGCACTGGTATCGGGACACGCCGCCCGATCCTGCGGCGTGCAGCGCCCGCAAGATGCCCAAGAACTCGTCCGACGGCATGGCGATGACGAAGTCGCTCGCCGCCGCCTCCGGATCCTGGAAGTACAGCGCGAAGGGTGAGGCCGTCGCCTCGTCCGCCGCATTCAGCAGAACGCCCGTCAGTTGTACCAACAGGCTGGCCAGCACCACGTCGGTCAGCCCCGACCCCTGCGTCATCTGCAGGCTGCTGCCGCCTTCCCCGAACTCGTTGCAGGCGAGGCACCCGAGCCAGTTCGTGACCAGCACTCCGGAGGTGTCTGACGCCTCCCCCTCGCTAGAACCCCTCAGAGAGGAGACGAGGGACCCCATTCGCCGGCTCATCAGTGCCCAGTCCTGATCCTGCGCGGTGCGGGCGAGGTATGCAGTGGAGGCCACAGAGAGCAGCAGCGCGCGGCCTCCGTCGCTCCCAACGAGCGCGCCGCGCAGCTCCGCGGGGGCCCGGCTACACAGCCCCTCCCCCCCGCCGCGGAAGGCCTCCTCGATGGCGGACTTGCTGGCTGCATAGCCCTCGCATAACGCAAACGGGTTGAAGCCGAGTTGAGACTCCACGCTGAGCTCCCAGGGGAGCTGCTCCAGCCACGGCATCGCCCGGCTCAGCCTCCCGGCCTTGCACTCCTGCTTGAGCTGCTGCAGGCTGGAGCTTTCTCGCAGCCCTTTCAGCAGGTAGACGCGGAGCCCCTGCTGCAGGGCGCTCGGCGCGCAGTCACCGAGCACAGCGTTGCAGACCCCGAAGGCCTCGTCCGCCGCGCGCCTGCAGCAACCACACCCGATACCCCCAACCAACCCTCAAGAAAGCCCAGCAGGATTATGCTATCATTTCGATAAGGGGAGCGACCCACGGGCAGGGGTAGGGGGTGACATCTACGGTGCAGGGGACATGATACATCGGGCAAACGAGGGCATCCGAGGGGTGAAACAGCTCGGAAGTCTGTCACCGTACCTGGACGAGTCCGCCACCGGTGCCGAGCACGGAGTGAGGTACGCCTGGATGATTGGCTTTGCCAGCGTGTCAATATAAGCTTTGGCAAAGGCTGCGCCGCACACTGCGTCCAGCGCGGCGCCGTCCTCGGCCATGCTGGCGAGCGCGCGCTTGAAGGTCGGCTGCAGGTCCGAGAGGTTGCCCCCCGCCGAATGCTGGCCTTGTCCAGCAAGGCGCTCCGCGAACGAAGCGTGCAGCACGTCGCACGCCAATGCGGCGCACCACGAATCGGACACGTGGTGATCCTGGAGCGCGGCACTGAGAAGCTCAAAGTCCATCAGGCCAGGCAAGTCATTGTTCCAGAACCGGCTCGCCACGTCCTCGCCATCCTCCACGTCATCCAGGAGAATGCCTTGGTACACTTGCGCCATCATGGGTGGAAGACGCGACGGATCCCACGGCCAGGATTTAAACCGGGGGAGCGCCGCGCACTGACTCCCATCAATCTCGTCACCACTTCCGGCAAGGGGCGCGGTGCCGGCCGACGCCCGGCCTTCACTGAACGCCATCGCACAAACGACGGAGAATTTGAGCTCCTCGTTGACGCACTCCGCTCCCGCGATGACGCGAATCATGCCGTCGTCGTCTTCGGAGAGCAGGCGGCGCAGCAGAACACAGAGGTAGTCGTCAATGGCGCACGTCACCTCGGTGGCGTGCCGGACTCGCGCTTGCTGCCGCATGCTCCCTAGTACCTCCAGCACACTCCCAGGACTCTTTTGAGGCGACGAATCACTGCGGCAAGCCGCGGCTGCGCCCATGTCGGACACCGAGGTGGCTGCAGTGATGTATGCCACCAGCTCGCCGCCGATCTGAAAAGGAAGCACGAGCGAGGAGACCACGTCCATACACATGTGCAGCAGCTGCATGCTGGTTGGCTCGAGGTACTCGTCCGGCATCGCGCTCCGAAGCTCCCTGGAGCAACCGGCACAGAGCGCCGCCTGCCGCTGCCAGGCGGTCAGAGCAAGCTTCGTGGCTCTATCCTCGCCATCGCCGGCCCGCGCATCCTGACGCGTGGCTTCCTCGTTGTCACCCAGCTCGTGCCCAGATGATGACATGCCCGACGAGGGCTGACGATGGCAGCTGTCGGTGATCTGGATTCCTCTCAAGGCGTGGCAGAGGTGCGCGCACGCTGCGCTCACGATGCGCGCTGCCTGATCGCCCCAGCTCGCCGCGCCCTGCGCCGCTGCCTCTGCCGCTGCCTCTGCCACGTGGCGGTCAAACAGCAGCCCGGCAGTGAGCTGCAGCTTCTGCGTCTGCAGCTTCCAGAGATGCGTGTGCACGCTCAAGGGCTCGGATGCTTGCCTGCTGCAGCAACAAGGAGACCCACACGAAGCGGTCAGGTCGCAGCCGTCACTCGCCGGCCGAGGACCTCACGGGCGGCGAAGGTAGCAAACCGAGCTCTACGGCCCCTTTGCACGAGAAGTTTTTGCACGAGGCGTTCGATGGGCAGTCAAGGCATTCTCCTGCACCTTGCACCCGCCAGCTCCCTGCACGCGCGCACCTGCGCCACATGCGGCATGCTGTGACGCAGTGCGATGCGCCTGCCACCCAGCCGAGCCCAGGGGCTAGCCTGTACGGCTCAGGCTGGCTCAAGGTGGCCCAGGCTGGGCGGCCAGCCCTTACCCTAACAGCCTCGGGACGGGAAGGGAGGGGAGGGGAAAGGATATCTCCACACCTGCCAAACGCCGGCACAGAAAGAGCAAGCTGAAGCACTTGCACGGTGTTTGCCTGCTGCTGCGCGCTCCAGTCAGCGCGGTTCATGCGGTCCGCGGCGATCCCCACGAAGTCCTCGAAATACCGCTCCCGGTGCTGCCACAGCATGCGGGCGAAGTCCTCCACAACGTCCGCCGCCACCCCGTGCGAGCTCTCCAGGCTCTCCAGGGCGCGCGCCTTGGCCGCGTCGTCCTCGCCCCGCCGCGCGCCGCCGCCGCTTCCCGGCTGCCCGTGCACCAGCTCCACACCAGCCTCGCCCAGAGACGGCCCGGCGGCAGAGGAGGCGCACTCGTCATACGGCGCGGACGCAGCGCGCTCGAGGGATGCCCTGGCGGTCTGCGGGGCGCGGGCGCTCTGCGTCACCAATTGCCAAAGCGGTGCCCACGCCGCGGCGCCCATGCAAATGTGATCCGTCCACTCCCGGCACAGACAAGCGCGGAGCGTGCCTGCGCGGCCGGGGTGCCTGTATAAAAGCAGCACATAGAATACGAACAGACACACTGCTGCGCTCACGAGGTGCGGCTGGAGCAGCAAGCACGTCTTGACCACGAGGTAGATCAGTCCAAATTGCCCTGTGCGTCGCTGGTCAACATGGACTGCCATCAACTCTAGTACCACGGCACCGGCATGGAGTTGCGGCGCTGGTTGATGACGGAGATCCTCAAGCTTGGCGCGCCCGAAAGCGCGGATGGACAGCGCGGCAAAGAGGGCGGCTGCGCAAGTCACGAGGGCCGCAGCTGAGAGCATCGCCGGTAATTCTGCCGGTGAGGCCCTGCTTGGCGTGTCCGGATGAGCCAGGCCATTCTCGGTGAATGGCACTAGGCCGGTCTGAGGATGCTCGTTCACGGCGGCCGCAGCGCACAACCTGCCTAGCAGTTGCCGCAGTATATACCCATGCAGCTGGGTGCAGGCGGTCCAACCGAGCTCCAGCACTCCAGCAAGTCCTGTGAGGCGCCACGCCGCCGCCCGGGCTGTGGGCGCCCCCGCCACCAGTCCAGCCCTTCCTGACCAGCCCTGTAACCCGTGACGCGCTCCAGGCTGCGACGAGGGTTGATTCAACGCGCTCTCTGCCTCGGAGGCCAAATAGTCGTGAGCGCCGACCTTCATCTCCGAGTCACTCATTGGCTGGGGCCCCGATTCCTTCTCGCCCTCTGGAGGCGGCAGCCGCTGATCAGCGTTCTGTGGCATCCCATCCATGCCACTCAAGCCCGTACGCTGCCGCCCAATTGTGAGCTCAACAGAACCGTCGATTTCCCCGCACGCAGCATCGACCTGGCGCTCCCCGGATGTCACAGCCTGGTCATCGCCGTCCCGCCTGAAAGCCCCAGACTCGGTCGATCTGCCTGCACCACTTTGTGCGGATTTCTTGATGACCTGGCACAAGGTCGGACGGAGCTGGAGCACGCGCCCCGGCAAGCCCCGCAAGAAGGATTCCTCGCGGGCGGCGCTCCATGCCTGCTCACCCTGCCGGCTCGCCCCCTCGCGAGCACAGCCG
The DNA here is from genome assembly GCA_001247695.2 of Cymbomonas tetramitiformis. Taxonomy (NCBI): domain Eukaryota; kingdom Viridiplantae; phylum Chlorophyta; class Pyramimonadophyceae; order Pyramimonadales; family Pyramimonadaceae; genus Cymbomonas; species Cymbomonas tetramitiformis. The sequence goes on from LGRX02020066.1 coordinate 52,594, forward strand.
CCACGCCCCTCGGCGCAGAGCTCCATGAACACCCCTCGGGAGGCCTCCACGGCGCTCGCAATGATGGTGGACAGCGGCCACCGCACATGCGGGTGATGCTCTGCGAGCGCAAAGCACTCCGGTCCGGACGCGGCACCCACCACGCCGGAGATGTCCAGCGCGGCGTCAGTGAGAAAGAGGGAGCGCCACAGCGCGAAGTCCTCGGGGGCAGGGCTCTCCCCCCCGAGGCAGGCGTTGAGGCTCGCCAGCGCGCTCTGACGCTCAAGCGTGTACATGAGCTTGGCGAGGGGCTGGCGCACTCGCAGCCGCGCGTGGTTCCGCACCGCCCCGGCCAGAGTGCCATTCTCGGCCAGCTGCTGCCGGCTGCACGCGAGCCGGGCCACCCATGATGACCCGCCGTCTGCCTCGTGCCGTTGATCCTCCCGCCTTGCCGTTCTTACCTCGCCGTAAGCAATGTGGCGGACCACACGCTCGGCCAGCTCTCGCATCAGCTCCGGGGAGCCTCGGAGAGTGTCAAGGGAGCGCCTGACGTGAGTGAGCACCATGCGATCGTCCGCCTCGGGGAACTTCATGCACTGGAGGCTCCAGGGTAGCTCAGAGTGCACCAGACGCTCCGCAGAGAGCCCGCCGGACGAGAGCAGCGACGTGAGGCTGCCCTCATGCGCCGCGCGGAGCAGCTCCACGTCGCCGACGTCGCCGTCTAGCTTGTCCACCATCACTTGCTCCCAGTCCACGAGGAGATTGAGCTGCCACGAGTCGTCCTCTTCGCCCTCGAACGTTGACCGCCGCATGTGCACCACGATCATCTGACTCTTTGGCACCCTCCGCCGCGCACTGCCACGACTGCCCCCGTCCGCCGCCGCCGCCCGCGATGGAGCAGCCTCTGTGGAGACCTCGGCATCACCATCCTGGCTGGCCGGTGGCGGCTGCGCGGCCTCCGCCAGATCATCCGGTGCCAGATGGGTCTGCTGGTACTCGTTCTCGGCGTCCTCCATCTTGTGCCGACACAAGGGCAGGTGCTTGGCGTGCAATACTGCGTCACACTGAACGACGAGCAGCTCCTCCTCGCAGTCCTCGGACCAGAAGTGCTCGATCTCGGAGGACAACATCCGCTCCGACGCAAATTTCCCGAGATTCAGCACCTTGCAGCTGCACACATCCCCCAGCGTCGAGCGTGGACACGTCGTCAGAGGGCTGTAGGTCATGATCAGAAGCCGCTGTCTGCCGCTGCCGCGTGATTCGCTGCGCCCCGTGTTGCTCACTTGCTTGGCAGACGCCTGCCCTCCCCTGTCATCTCCCTCGTCATCATTATCACCCGGCTCCACGGGACGGTGATTTGCAGCCACACATTGATGCTGATACTTCCAGCACTCTACTAGGCTGACATGGCGCAAATCCTGGCGGTACCCAGCAATCAGGTCCGCTGTCTCTTCGCGGCGATCTAGGGCGAGCGCGGAGAGTTGCAAGCGCGCCACCGCATCCGCGGACGCAGTGGTCATGAGGGTGCGTTTGCATGCGGTCAATATCTCCTCCACGTCAGCATCCACGTGGCGATCAGCATCACCGCGCCGCCCGTCACGGTCCTGGCGGGCGGCGCGGTGCAGCAGCACGAGGGAAGGGAGGGTGTCGTGGTGGTATCCACAGAAGGCGTCCCTCGCGTCGAAGTCGGCCTGCCGCCCAGCGGCGTCGTCGGGGAAGATGCACGCCGCCTGCTGAACCCATGCCTCGAGCGCCTCGAGCGCCTCCTGCTGCGCCGGGCTGCTCCTGACGATGTCCCCGAAGCGCAGCAGCTGCTTCTCGAAGCGGTTCAGGAAGGGCGGGTCCGAGTAGTCCACCCTCCGCTCGTCCACGAGCACCACGCAGCGGAAGTCCTCGTGCACGCGGCACATCGGGTTGCTGTCCGCGCCGAGGGCCACGCGGCAGTGCCGCCGGCCGTTGACCACGACGTAGTGCTGGTTCAGCATGTCGTAGAGCGCCCCGTAGATGCGCTCGTGCCCGATGAGGATGAGCTGGCGGCCGGTCTCCATGCACAAGATCACCTATGACACACAAACGCACGAGCCACCCTCACCTCACAAACATACACACACACACAGTGTACCAAAGGATTCGCAAGGATAAGCATACACACACACACACACACACACACAGTTTTCAACAAAATTATTTCCATAGCGGTTTCCATATTCAATAGGTATTTAAAGCTATTATCTGGTCGGTTCAGGGGTGAGGCGGTGGTTCCTCACACGCGCCAGAGGGGCACACTTCGCTATCGGCGCAGAAAGATCACCTGCTGCAGGCACTCGAAGGAGTGCTCCTCCACCTGGTCGTCGGCAAACTGGCTGCCGACCATGCACACGGGATGGACGAGGAGCTGGCGGCCGGTCCCGGGATCCTTGGAGCAGAATGCGTGCAGCACGGAGATGGCGGAGTCGCCGCGCGTGAGCAGCATCAGGTGGCGGGCGCTGGCGTCCGCGAGATTCTCGCAGACCAGTGCGCTGAGCGGAGGGAGCCCGCCGGACGAAGCACTTGCGCGCCAGCACCACCCCCTCTGCGCCAGGAACGCCAGGAACAGCTCCAGGAAGTGCTGCACGCTCTCGGGCGCGCCGCCGAAGTTGCGGGCAATGGCGTGGGTCACCGCTTGCTCGTCTGCTGCACACCCGCCGGCCTGCACGTGCGCGGCGACGCACTTGATGAGGCTGTAGAAGTCCCGCAACCCTGCGCGGCACGCGGGCGACAGCCTGAGCCCTCGCCGGTACGAGCAAACAGGCAGTCACAGGTGCGATGCATGCGATGGACCCTGGAGGCGAAGTTGGCATGAAGGACCAGGGACCTTTTTTGCCTGACGGAGATTAAGATATCATAGTCTTTCGTGGGTAGTCTTTCGTTTGACTACCCACTCGACTGGGCCGTTTCCTTACTGTTAGCCACATTATCTTACATCTGTCTTGTCGTACCAACGCTAGCTCACAGTCTCCTCATCAGGAACTATGGACTCATTGACGCGCACAGAAAACGATGAGAACACTGCAATCATCATGGAATTCAGCCCGGCTTCACAGCGAAATTTCGAAGAGGCCATCTCACAGCAGGGAGGAGACTCTCCCCCGAGATGTTTGCGAGGAAGTCGTCTGAAGATCTACTCAGGCGCTCGAGCGAAAACACGGTGCTTCGCGAAGTGAAGAGGGAGGGGATATGGATCAAACACCGAGATGGTGATGATATCTATAATCTCATTGTGAGGCAGAAAGGGATGCCACGTGGCGATGTGTGAGAGGCCGCAAGCTGACCATCCCGAAGTAAGGCGCTCTCTCTGCCGCGCTCTCTCTTTCACACACAAATACGATATGCATGTATGAATTAGAACTCGGCATGGATGGGGAAGTTGTTGGAGGCGATGAGAAGTGCAGACCGTGGAAATTTCGACTACCCTCTGTAGCACCGCGCTGCACCACTTGGAATGCATGGTACGTCGCAGCAAGGCTGTGGAGCAGCTCGCGCAGCTCGCCCGTCTGCCTTGCAGAGCCGTTGATGGACTCGACGATGGCTTCTGCGGTGAGTTCGAGGTCCTCGAGCCCGGGGTCGGGACGGCTGATCCACACCGCACGGTTCATCTTGGCGGCATCCAGGGCCCAGTTCGAGATGCCGACCGCAGCGTAGCTCAGCGCGGCCCCTGTGCCCGGCCGGAACTGCTCCTCTGCCTCCACCTCGAGCAAGCTGTGAAGTACCTTCAGCGGGTTGTGGGGTGACACCTCCGCGAGCCCGACCTCATCCAGGAGCACCACGGGCAGCACCACGTTGCCATCGTTCTTCTCGGCATAGCGCTTGGCGCGGTCGAACACCCGCTCGATGCCCTCCGACTTGCTGTCCTCGGAGCCCTGCACAGACAGTATCCCGAGGCACAAGGCGCGCCAGCTCAACTTAGCTCAACTGTCAGCGCATAGCAGGAGACGTCGTGCAGGGTGACGCCGTGATGCTATACGCGGGACTTGGGAGCCACGCAAGCCGGCGGCATGCAGCAGCCGCCATGCGCGTGTGCACAGTGCCCGTCCTGTTTGAACAGGGAGGGGCGGGGGGGACGGGGGGTTGAGTGTTATGACAAACCTGGTACGACAGCACGTACAGCTGCGGAAGCGTCTTGAGGAAGGGGTCCTTGGAGTCCGCACCGCGCAGGCTGCTGTTGATCAGCTGGAACGCGAGGGACTTGCTGCACCCGGGCTTGCCCACGAGGAACACCGGCAGCCGGTTGAGCACGCACACGAGCAGCACGAACACGTTCTCCAGCAGGGCCTCGTTGCGCGCCGTGCCCTCCGGCAGCTCCATGCGGTTCACCCACTCCAGCTGCTCCGCCCGCATCTCCTGCCGGATCCACCGCGCGTCCATGTGCTTGTGCCCCGCCGTCTGCAACACCCCGGCGAGGCGCTGCAGGTAGGCTTGCCGGTGCTCCGCAGTCGCCAGGCGGCAGTAGTAGCAGTGTAATAGCGCCAGGACGATGGCCCGGTGGCGCAGCTGCTGTTCCGTGACGGCTTTGCTCGCTGAGGGTCCGCCTTTTGTGCGGTGATGATGGTCGCGCGACCTCATGTAGTAGAGGTAGCGACTCACACCCGAGAAGTAGCTGCCGTCTGCCCGGGCCTGGTGCTCGCGCCGCTCCTTTCGGGCGCACTCCTCACGCGCCGAGAGCTTGTCAAGGAACCAGGCCGCCAGCAGCTTGAGCCGGCAGATGTCGCGGAGGCTCACGGAGCACATCTCCTCGACCTCGCGCACGAATCCGTGGGACATGATCGCCGCTTCGACCAGCAGGTCGCTCTCGACCGCATTGGCCAGAATGCGGGACACATACCGGCGCTCGTCCTGCGCCGACAGGTTGCCGAAGTCCCACACGTAGTCCAGCATGGTCTCCGGCAGAGGGTTCACTCGATACACCAGCGAGCTCATGCTATCCGGGCGCAGCTTGCTGTTGAAACCTGCCGCCATGCCCGTTCCACAGCGGTCACCCAGCAGCACGTTCCACAGCGGTCACCCGGCAGGCCAAGGCCAGTGCGCTTGAGCTCAGGTACGCAAGTCTGTCGCACTGTGCACGTCTAACCGAGAGAGAGAGAGAGAGCCGCAACCGGGCACGGTGCTCGGCGCAGCATTAAATATGTTAAAATTGGAATGTAGCGCAATTTAGTGGTTTGTAGCTGCGAGATCTGTGACCCTGTGACAGATGGGACAGCATGACACGGACTCTGTCATTTTATGGGTGTCTGTGGATTTTGAAGTCCAGATTGTAAGAGTCCAGACACCTGTCATAGCCCCAACATGCAATGATCTGACAAGCACTGTCGATGACGAGGATTTTAAAAGACACCTGTCATAGCCCCAACATGCAATGACCTGACAAGCACTGTCGATGACGAGAATTTTAAGAGACACATCATTGCACGTCGGTGTTCTCGATCGAGAGAGGGGGGGAACATGTGCGCACCTGCACTCGGAGGGAGCTTCAGAGGGTTCCTCTTGCGATACGGGTTACACGCAGCGATGACGGTGACGTGGCGATGCAACGGGCGCCCCAGCAAGGAGCGGTGGCACACCAACTCGTTGACGAGTGCCATGTGGCCGCACGTGTTACACTCGTCGAGGAAAGCCCACACAGGGCGGCCTTTCATCTCCGACAGACTTTCACACTTCCTCACATAGTGCACCAGCTCCTCTTGAGTGACGCCCGCGTGGACATTCAGCACCACGAAGCAGTCCTCCGGCATGTCCGAGACATGCGCCAGGAACCGCACCAGGCTGGTCTTACCGCACCCGGTCTCCCCCATCAGCAGCACAGGTACCCCAGCCATCAGCCGGAGGTGAATGACCGCCATCTTCAGCAAGTTGTCCGCCGTGACCGCGTACGAGAGCCCCGCTAAACCTTCGCTGCTCCCCGAGCGCCGCACAAGCTTCGCGAGCTCCTCGAGCAGTTCCTCAGACCGCATCGTGCGGTAGTCAGGGAGCGAGGCGGCCTGGCGATACCGGGTGGGGCACATTTGGCTTTCGTATAGCTGGCGGATATGCGCAGGCACATGCGCAAGCTCCCGGTAGAGCGCGGCGACCCCCCCTGAGGGCTGCAGGATGACCATGAGGTGATTGGAGGACTCCCAGCTGAGCATCTGAGCGAGGCGCGACGTCAGGGCCTCGGCCTCGTGCGCCTCCTGATCCCCGATCACGCTGGTGTGCTGCAGCCGCTTGGTGGCGCCGACGGAGCGCGAGGCGAAGACGCGGGCGGTTTCAACGAGAGAAGTGAGCACCAGCGAGCGGAAGGCCGGGTAGTCCGCGAAGAGCTCGCACATGACTTCCGTGTTGAAGAAGTCGGACACGGTGAAGATGCGCAGCTGGTTCGCGAGCACCGCGGTGAAGGTGTTCAGGAGGTTGAAGGAGGGCTCCTCCAGGGCGTCCAGAAATTGCTCGCTCAAGAGTCGGCAGCAGTCCTCTGGGGGCAGTGCCTGAGCCGAGCGCTGTGTTGCCAGACCTTCACAGGCCCCGAACTCGCCGAAGGAAAGCATGGTCCCGTCCACGTGGCCCTCCTCGAGCAGCCTCAGGTAGTTGCACACAATCTGCAGCACACGGGCACCGCCACACCACCCCGGAGATATCATCTGGCCGGAGATATCATCTGGCAGTGAAATCGCCCCTGGCAGGAATCTGGCATCGTACGGACAGCAATGCGGCCTGTGGTCCGCGGCCGGTGGTGCTGATTGATTTCTGATGCGATAGTCTGAACCCATGTGTGCACGTTCCGGTGTCCCTCTTTGCACACAGCTTCGTGAGCCCTGCACAGCGACTGGCGGTGTGGTGGCTAAAGTTGCACTGCGGATGTTGTGCAAGCCGTGCCCGAAGGAGGTGACGTGTCTGCAAGGCGGCCTTGCCAGGGTATGTGCGTGGCGGTCCGAGCACTCTCTGTGCAGCGCTCAAGCATTTTCAGCAAGGAAATAGCGCAGACAGCATGGGATGGCGACAATGGAATCAGCGATGGCACGTGAATGGTGAATGCGCGTAAACTGGCGATGACGGTGATGATCACAAGATGGTGACCATGGGATAGTGCACACAAGGTGCACGGTGAGGGGGCGGCCAGGCGCGCGGCAGAGGTGCAACCTGCACGTCGCTGGTGATCTCCGAGGACAGAAGGAGGCGGGCGCGGTCAAACTCGAGGTGATTTCGGTGGAAGTAGTCGCAGATCTTCACGCGCCTCTGCAGGTCACCGAGCGGGGTGTTGGCCACCTCAAGGAACACATGGGAGCAGTGCATGTGGGCGAGCGTCGCGCCCCGCGATGCGATATCACCCTGCAGGCTGCCAACCACCAGCAGCTCGAACAGCATGATGCTCATCGCTTCCGCGTCCTTCACCGGTGTCACGATGATGTGCAGACTACAATCCAGGCCGTCCCTGTACTCGTCAAGGCAGGCGACCAGCCGCTGGATCATAGCGTCACGCGTCATCCCATCGTACACGGGAAGGGTGATTAGTGGGCGGCCCTGCTGCGCCGCTAACCCTCGGATGGTTTCTGTTTTCCCGAGACCCGGGCGGTCGGATGTGACCACGAGCACCTCGCGCTGGGGGACTCGCTTCAGGCAGTGCTGCATCTCCTGCTCCAGCAGAGGGCTCAGCTCCTGGATACACGCGGAGAACTCATCCAGGAGCTGCTGCACCGTGGTGCCGCAGCCGGCCTTCGAGCTGTTGCACAGGAGCGCGAGGCGGAACAGTGCGGAGTGGCCCTGCTGGTGCACCAGCCAGCGCACCCCACGCACCAGCTCTAGCTGCGCCGCCTCCCCGAGAGCCTCGCAGCCGGCGATGACAAACAACTTCCCCGTCGTGAGCTCGCACTGGTCTGCAAAAAAGGCACGGTGGAGGAACGCCTGCAGCTCCTCCCAGGGGGTTGTTCCCTGCGGCAGCACCCACAGTCATCGCCGGTCCTGTCAGGCGCTCAGCTCCATTCAAGAGTGCTCCCCTGCGGCGGCGCCCACGCCGTCGAGAGCGCACCTCGTCGCTTGCCGCACCCTCACCATTCACGCGCACCCTCGCCACTCACGCGCATCCATACTCGAGCCTTAGTGGGATTGATTTGTGCACTCATCGAGAGTCAGTCGCACATCCAACCCCCCCCTCCTCTCATGCCGCAGCTCTCCTCTCCTCGATGGTGGGCAGTTCAACGCGCGCAGCCATTGCTTGCACCTGCTCACCGCTTCGACTTGAGCTTTATTGCAGTGACACCAGAGTGCTACACCACCGACCTGCATGACTCCTGATCGGCAACGCGCCCGTGCACAGACACGTGCGCGGGGTCGTACCACTAGGTGCGGCGCTCCGGGCTGCTGGCCCCCTCGAAGGAGCATTGGCGCCCTTCGACGATGTAACGGCGTGCCAGCACTCACCTGGCAGAACAGCAGCTGGCTTCTCTCCGGGAAGGCGCCCTCGGAGCGGAACAGCTCCATCACCATCGCGAGTACTTCGTGGCCATCTGTGCGCGCAACAAAGAGTTGCCCTGGCTTAACCAGTCTGCGGGGCTGGAGGGCCGCGGCACCGGGAACGTCTGCAGCTGCTGCGCCAAACGCCCGTGGGGCGCTCGGCTCCACGCCGTGAAGTATGGCATGGAGCGCGGCGCCGATCCCCATCAGCTTCTCATGGGCGCCACCTGCCGGCGCCACGTGATTGGACAGCGCCTCTTGTACCCCGATTCCTCCCGCGGCGCTGTCGAAGATGGCTGGGTGGAGCGTACGCAGCAGGTCCTGCCCGCGCGACACCACCATGCGCTCCGCCTGCTGCTCACGACTCGCCGCTACCACCCCATCGCTGCTCTGCGCGTGCATCCAATCGTGGAGCTGCCAGAGCTGCGATCCGGCGAAGAAGCTGAGCAGATAGTGCTCACTCCAGGCGGCCTTCAGCGAGTGCTCCCATGCCACCAGATCGCCAAGCACGCGCGCCTCCAGCTCCTCCAGCTCTTTCGCCGGCGGCACCGCCTTGTCTGTGCTGCGGTAGTCCAGGTGGCCCAGCGAGCACAGGCTGGAGATGCAGTCGCTCACTGCCGCGGCCCGGTTCACGGTGTGGCAGAACGCGCTCATCACCTCCAGGAGGTCCTTGTTATTGAACAGCAGCGCGCGGCTGCGGAGGCTACTGAGGCTCCCAGCGTCGTAACGCATCTCCGCCTCCACTTCTTTCTCCCCGACGCCGGCGGTCTCCGCCCAGTACTGGCAACGGATACCGTCTACCTGGAAGCGAAACGAGCCGCAGCGCATGATGGCCTGGATGACGTCGCGCGTGAGCACCTCCCGGTTAGCCATTCCATTGTACATGCGCTCCAGGGCGTGGACATGTGACACGCAGGAGACGCACGACGGGATGCAATCACCCTGCTCCGCCATTCGAGTGGAAAGGCGGCGCAGCAGGAGCTGGCCAGGATCGCCCGCCGCATGCAGCTCCGCTTGGAAGTCGGGCGTGAGGAGGGGGTCGAGGAACAGCTTGCACTTGAGTAGGTCGCTCACGACGTCCTCCCCGAGGAAGGTCGCGGAGCCCTCCTCGGCGGAGTCCAGCAGCGCGACCCGGAATTCGTGGTACGTGGCCCGCCGCAGGAACTGCACAAAGGTGTCCCCGTGCTGCGCGCCGAGCACCTCCACCATCGGCATCACCGCACTGAACTCCCGCAACAGCCGATCCAGCGCCTCCGAGCTCCGCCTGAGCTTGCTCACAGACAGCTCCTTGTCGGCGAAGCATTCCTGTAGTCCCCTCACCTGCCGCAGCGGAGCTCCCCGCACACGTGGTGCAATGCCCGTCAGCGCATCACCGGGGATCCAGCAGCCATCGCAAACGGCTCGGCTGCGTCGCCTCATTCGACTGGTGTCAACCGCATCCACCCGTCGCGCACACTGAAACTCATCGCCCGATGCGAATCTGTGAGTGGCGTGTCCCAGGAGGGCATCCAACTCCCGTTGTGCGCGCGCAGCCCGCCCGGTGCAGTGATGTCAGGAGTATGATGTATGACGCATGCAAATGCCAGCAGAGCACCGCAGAGATGCAAATGCCAGCAGAGCCCGCAGAGATGCAAATGCCAGCAGAGCCCCGCAGAGATGCAAATGCCAGCAAATGCACCGCAGAGATGCAAATGCCAGCAGAGCCCCGCAGAGATGCAAATGCCAGCAGAGCCCCGCAGAGATGCAATGCCAGCAAATGCACCGCAGAGATGCAAATGCCAGCAGAGCCCCGCAGAGATGCAAATGCCAGCAGAGCCCCGCAGAGATGCAAATGCCAGCAGAGCACCGTAGAGATGCAAATGCCAGCAGAGCCCCGCAGAGATGCAAATGCCAGCAGAGCCCGCAGAGATGCAAATGCCAGCAGAGCCCCGTAGATGCAAATGCCAGTAGAGCACCGCAGAGATGCAATGCCAGCAGAGCCCGCAGAGATGCAAATGCCAGCAGAGCCCCGCAGAGATGCAAATGCCAGCAGAGCCCCGCAGAGATGCAAATGCCAGCAGAGCCCCGTAGAGATGCAAATGCCAGTAGAGCACCGCAGAGATGCAAATGCCAGCAGAGCCCGCAGAGATGCAAATGCCAGCAGAGCACCGCAGAGATGCAAATGCCAGCAGAGCCCCGTAGAGATGCAAATGCCAGCAGAGCCCCGCAGAGATGCAAATGCCAGCAGAGCACCGCAGAGATGCAAATGCCAGCAGAGCGCCGCAGAGATGCAAATGCCAGCAGAGCGCCGCAGAGATGCAAATGCCAGCAGAGCCCCGCAGAGATGCAATGCCAGCAGAGCCCCGCAGAGATGCAAATGCCAGCAGAGCCCCGCAGAGATGCAAATGCCAGCAGAGCCCCGCAGAGATGCAAATGCCAGCAGAGCCCCGTAGAGATGCAAATGCCAGTAGAGCACCGCAGAGATGCAAATGCCAGCAGAGCCCCGCAGAGATGCAAATGCCAGCAGAGCCCCGCAGAGATGCAAATGCCAGCAGAGCACCGCAGAGATGCAAATGCCAGCAGAGCCCCGCAGAGATGCAAATGCCAGCAAATGCAACGTTTTTTGCATGTCCATGCGCCGCCGTTGCCGCAGCGGGCAGGCTGCGTGGCGTGCATGCTTGCCTCGCCTCCGCTTCTGGGAATGCCTTCGGAACCTCGGAATGCCATCAGCATCTGTGAATCTCTCACGGGCGAGATTCGAGGGACTATCCGGCTGGATGTGCAGCGCTGGATGTGCAGTGCTGGATGTGCAGAGGTGGCAATAGGCTTGCTGAGGGCGCACCGTCGACGCAAGTGTCGCAAGACGCAGGCTCTGCCGATCCGCGCGCTCCAGCGGCGGCTCTCTGTGGGCGACGTCGGCGTAGGTGTAGACGTCGAACATCTCCAGCAGCATCTCCAGACACTGCGCCTTCGTGTGGAGCTCTTGCTGGCGCGCCACCCACTGCAGGTCCCCCTTGAGGACCTGGAGATGCCCGCTTGCCGCGGCGGCATGCGCACCCTCCGGGAGCACCAGTTCGAACTCCCGCTCGGTTATCTGCAGCGTTCCAAAGATAGTCAGGATTTCCTGGATCGAGAATTCCGGCCCGCGCACCATCCTCTCCGCAATCTCCTGCATCTGCATCAGCGCCAGTGGAACCATGTTCTGTGCCAAGAAGACCACGGTGGCGCTCTCCTTGCCCGAAGTGTCATCCACGGTGGCGCTCTTTGCCCGAAGCGCCATCCACGGTGGCGCTCTCTTGCCCGAAGCGCCATCCACGGTGGCGCTCTCCTTGCCCGGCCATCCACGGTGGCGCTCTCCTTGCCCGAAGCGTCATCCACAGTGGCGCTCTCCTTGCCCGAAGCGTCATCCACCAGCCGATGCCACACGCCTTGGAAGAGGACGGAGTCACGCAAGTGGTACACTTGACGCGCCGCCTGCCTCACCACCTCCGGGAGTTGCGGGCCCCAGTACGCGTTGGCATCCACGCTGTCGTCTCCGCCCACCTCTATCGCGCTGAGGGGGCTGGCCGAGAAGCTTCCTTGCAGGCTGGCAAGCCAGGAGGCGCACTCGCTCCAATCCACAGCTCGGTCTTCGCAGCAGTTGAGGAGGAAAGCCTGCAGGTAGGAGAAGCTCTGCTCGATGGAGTGGATGGCGGTGCGAAGACGTGAGCACTGAGCAAGCACGTCAGAGGTCATCTCCTTAGGGGTGCTCGCGGAGGATGCGCTGCTGGGTGCAGGCCGTGTCGTTGCCTCGAGATACTCCTGCAGCACGTGTGCCGGCACCTGCTCGGGTGGGCGCACGAAGGGTTAATACGCTGCGGCAATGAAATCCGCCGTCGGAACGAGGAACACTTCTGAGAGCTGCTGGGAGCACGGAGCCACTGCGCCAGCTGCATCTGCAGTGCATACTGAGTGAATAATCGTTTCGAGCATTTCAGGGCATCGAGCTGTAAGCAATCCGCCCGATAGATTCACCTTACCTCGAGCAGTACGCGGGCCTCGGCCACGGTCCAGGTGAGATTTGTGATGCCAGAAGCAAAGTCGTCGAGCTGCGCCACCAGGCGGATCACGAGCCTGTGCCCTGCGAAGGCGCCCATCGGCGTGGGAAGATCGCTTCGAGTAGCCCTTAAGTGTCGCCCTTGAGTAGCCCTTAGCACGATGAGCCAAAAAGAGTTGGTGTGGCACAGCACGTCGACAAGCGCGGAGGATGTCGGGTGGAGGCAGAGCTGATCCTTAAAGATGAAATCGATGGCCATGCAGAAAGTCTTCGCCGCAATCTCGTTTGGCACGCAGCACTTCCGCGATTCCTGGCTCACCTCGCACAGCTGCGACATCACGCTGAGCGCCGTGGTAACGCTGCGGTTGCCCAGATGACGTGGCAGGGAGGCCCGCATGTTGGAGAGAAGGAGCTCCTGCGCTTCTGGGTTGGTGTAGAAATTCGGATCGTAGCCAAGCTGCCGCGCCGCACGGAGGAGGCCGCGCAGCGGTAGTAGCTGCTTGCACGAAGATTGCAGCTGGGAGCAGATTTCAGAGCGAAGTTGCTGGTGCAACGCGGGAGGCATGCTGCCAGCAGCGTCTTGGAGAAGCCCCAGCCCGGCCTGCACGTTGCAGAAAACGGCGGTGGAGCCACTGGGAGTGCTTCGGGCGCGCCTTACTAGATTGTCAACGAAGGCGACTGAGGCCGCCTCAAGCACTTGGGGACTGAGGTCAGTCCAGATTGCCTGCCACCGCGACAAGAGAGAAAGGTACACTTCCGGATAGCTTCTTGCCACCATTGTCAGAACGCTGTGCTTCTGGCCCCGCTGCAGTGTCATCGCTGGGAGCATTTGCACAAGGTCGTCGCAGGAGACCGACTCCACACCTGAGCTGGAGGATTGAGGCTTCAGTAGACGGTCCATAAACAGCATCTGCAAGTGCTGGATGAGATTTGTTTGCTGCGGAGGTAACTCTTTCAGAGAGGAACCGATTTGGGCAGTCGTTGAGAGGGCGCAGCATCTCCGCACCGCCTCGGAGAGCAGCTCATTTCCCTTACTATCTGGGATGTGAAGGTCAAGCTCGTCCCTGAAGACAACGGCTGACTCATGCTGTCCGGATAGTGAATCGACGGCCCACGTGGTGTCGTACATCAACGCAGCGATAGCTCGTACTGTGGGGGCTGTCTTCATCAGTTGCTCCAGCACCTTCCAGACAATACTACGGTCGAGGTTACGCAAGCTGAAAGAGGGCGTTGAGGTGAGCACGGTGAGGTACTGCACCTCATACTGCGGATCAGGCTGGAAGTCCGAAAGAAGCGAGAAAAAACTCTTCAGCTCCAGACCCCAGGGTAAGCCCGCTACCGCCCAATATGGTGCCTTGGCTCTTCGTAGCAAATCTACCACGACGGTGTTCAATCGCGCGCGCGAGGCAGTATCTGTATTCAAGAAGTCCACAGGTGGTGATATACAAAGCAGCTCCAAGAGACGCTTTGCGAAATACACGCGAGCAGTTGCTTGCGCTTCATCCACACAACTGCCTGGAAACCAAGCAATCGTCAGCAGGAGAGCATTAACGGCACTCGGTTGCTGGCACCGTATGACGGCCTCCACCTTCTCGCTGATGTAAGGGAAAGCACAATAGTTCCTGCACGCTTGGTGTTCACATAACTTGATTCGGTTGTAGAGGCAGGTCAGGTACTGGCAGATGAAGGTCGCTGATCCACCATCTTCAGCTATGCTCAAGGCGTAATCCAGAAAGGTACCGACTCGCTCCACGAAGGCCATGCCTACCAATCTGAGCTCCCGGCGTTGATGGAATTGGGGAATAAAGTCGAATTGATACTGGGTGAGGGTGCTTCGGCGCACCATGAAGTCTCTCATTTTTTCTGTCTCTTCTTGCTCTGCTCTGCCAAAGAAAGAGCCCCAAAATCCGTGTGACCAATACCGTACACAGTACTTATATTTCGTTCTACCAGAGGGCAGATGCACGATTTCAACTGTCTCCCAAAGGACTCCACTCAAATGATGTAGCTTGAAAACCTCTCCATCAACCTCGAGGTGCACGTCGATTACTTCTTCAGGACGGCGCTCCGGTTCAGGCAAGATCACTTGAAACTTCGTCCCAAAAGTTTCGGTCGGTGCAGGTTTGACGTTGCTGTGTAGTACAGAAGACATGCTTGTGCCCTCAACATCGTGTTCCGATGTTGCAAAGTCTGAGTAGTTTCTTGATTCAAGGCAGGATGAGTTTATCGCGTTTTCAGCATACACGCTAGCCTTCTGTGTTTCGTGTAATATTGGCGTCTGATATGCAGTGGGTGTCCTGACAGCAGATGCGTAGCTGTTGCGCTGGGTGGAAGGGTTTGAGCTTTCCGAAGAGTCATAAGTTTGGCGTTGCATTATTTATGGCTGCCAAGGCAAAGCAGGGGATAAGCGTAGTCCTTCCTAAAGTTGTGTCCTTCGTCCAACGTGATCTCTGACAGGTTTCAAGCGTCGCGTGAACCCGTTAGACGTGCCCCTCAGCAGGCTAACGACTATAATTTGTCATGCAATAGTCGACATGGTAATTGATAGAGCTGAAATGTTTCAATAGTGTTACACTGGATCATATTGCAACTTATTTTGCCCCAAAAGAAGCGTCGTCCTAAACTTTATCGTCGTGAAACTTCTAGCAACCTACTGCCAGGCATGTGCATTTTGCGCCTGTTCGTGACAACTTATATTTAATATACTACAACTGATTAGTTCGGTGTTCGAGCCCTATCCCAATCAAATATATAACAAAAAGATACGAGGATCAACTTCCTAGTTCGTCGGAAAAGGGTGCAGCAGACTCGCCGCGCCGGTCGCCGCTCGGTGCAGCAGTCGCAGTCGCAGTCGAGAGTCGCAGTCGTCCTCGTCTTCATACTAGGCGGATCGATCTCAAAAAGAGATCTCCACTAGGCCATCTAACCGTAGGATCATGTGCGCGACAGTGCTTCGCTTTTTGCATCCCAACATGCCATGCCATAATGCGTGGGTGGCGTCGCGGTAAATGTACGCGACTGCTGTGGCACTGTCATCGTTAGCGTCTGGCGATCGTGAGATCGGAAGTTCGTGTGTGTCGCCCGTTGGGATTCGCGCTTTGCTGATTAAGTAAGTAAGTAAGGTAATTTGGCCAGGTTCCAAATCATAAGGAGCAGAGGTATAGGTATGATGGTGATGTCACAGACGAGAGCTCCTGACGCTGACGTGTCACGTGAGTCCAGCAGACGTAAGAGACCAAGGGATAGAAATAAGTTTCTCTCACAAGTCAGAGCCTCCGGACGCGGCGATATTCTCCCGATTTTATCGATTTTTTATTTTCTGTGGTAGTCCGGAGGTTTCAGGTTACGAGCTGCTTTCCATTGCTTTGTCGAGAATCGCGCGAATGGCCGCGCAGCGGCCGAAGCTCGCAACCCAGCATGGCAAGCCAGAGTAGAGATGAACATGATGTTCCTTATGAGATGTTCAAGGTTTTTCTGGAGGTGGCACCTCTATCTCCAGGTCTGCCACGATCTCCATATCACCTCGAGGTTACCTCCGGAGGTCACCTCAAGGAGTAGTTTTGTAGGTGAATCGTATTCCGCAGAATCTGCCATGTGAAAAAGATTCACCTCCATATTACCTCATGGACGAGATGACCTCGAGGTGATATCGAGATGTCAGACCTCGAGGTGCGATATGGAGGTGGCCCATCCCCATAAATTTTCGTCGACGGACCAATCAGATTCTGTTATACGACCTCGAGGTCGGATATGGAGATGGGTGTCATCACTAGCAACGATATGGAGATGGCAGTTGATTCTTTTTTGATTCTTTTTCGATCTCGAGGTGATATGGAGGTTGTCAGGGATATGACCGATGATATATGTGTCATACATGTCATACATGTCATGTCATGTCATATGTCATATGTCATATGTCATATGTCATATGTCATAATGGCATACAGTCGTCGAGTATTGTCAGTACGGTCGACTATGACATGTACAGTCATAATGTCTGTCATCCACCTAAGGTGAGTGACATCTGTCATCGAGAGGCCAAGTATATGGCATCGAGATGGCGAAGCAAGACAAGTTCTTGAAGTACCGAAGGGTCCTGATAAGACGCGTCTTCGCTTCTAGCATGCACTGAACAACATGCGAGCATCAAAGGCTATATCGACCAGCCGATGCGGGAAGTTCACCCAGTGCTCTCGGGTTCACAACCCGATGGTGGTAACGCATGAGATGCGTGAGGGCACTGGAAGTATATGAGGAGCATTGGGCTCAAGCAAGCACTTCTGGTCACCAGACTGCTGCACTCATAACCCACCATAATATTACTTTTGGTTGTTACTGTTCAATAACAACAGCGTCAACATAGCGTTCGCATAGCGAGCCCTGACATTGGTATCCTCCGCTCAGGCGAAGAACGAGAACTCAAGTGCAGCAGACTTGACACACATAGGTATATTGATTTGTATACAGCGCGACTGAGTTCGCATACATACCGTCGAATATCTGCACATACACGACAGCTTTCGCTTCATACATCGTTCGATCAGCGGAGTTGTGCAATAAAATTATCGGCGCGACATAAATCGCATTCAGCATATACTGCGACGAGGTGTGCGCACGAGATATGTATGCTGTCAATAATCGCAGGGTATGGTACGATGTGCGAGAATTAAGTGCGCATATGAAAAATGAGCGTCAGCGCACATAATCTCATCATCAGCGACAGCGACATTCGCAATTGTACCGCGCGACCCGTACAGTATACATGAAGATGTGCGATGATCATACTTCGTACCGTGCGACGCATATGTGCGATGATCATATTTTGTACAGTGCGACGCATGCATCAGTATGCAGATTGGCTGCGGCATACACAATTCGTATCACGCGCATACATAGTGTGTAAAATCTCGATGTTCGTACAATATCGCACCAAGTGGGCGCATACAGCGACAGATCGACGCATGATAAAATGAGGCCCAACAATACACACACACATGCTGCGCAAAGATAGTGTGTGCGACACCATCATCAGTATACACACACATGCTGCGCAGAGATAGTGTGCGCGACACCATCATCAGTATACACACACATGTTGTGCAGAGATCGATCGTGCGATATCGTCATCGTCATACGCACAAATGTTGTGATTGTGAATGAATGGTTATTGTTATCATACTTATCATTATTATCACAGATCACTATCACATGGCATACTGTAATTGTGTGCAAGAGATATACATATATAATCAAGTATACAATCATACATGTTGAATATATCAGCTTGACTGTATATTCGGTGTGTGAGGTAATCAGAATAGAATAAAGAGCGTTGAGAAATACGCAGACTACCCGTTATATGTTTGGGGTCTAGGGTTCCGGGACCGATGACAGTCATACACCCTAACTATAGGAATGACAGCCGGAGTGTCACTTCCAGCACACCGCCTAGGGTGGTGACTGGCAAACTAGGTGGTCACGGAACTGAAACAAACACCTACTCAGCTTCGGTGGAAATACGCATCCTACAGGAGAACCTGTCCTTTGTGGCAGGGTAACTCCCGAAACTAGCAGTCAGTTAGGCACACTGCAGAATACAGATAAAGTTAAAACCCTAAATTAAGCCCATCTTGGGGCAACCTGAGCCAACAACATAACAATCTGGAGGCAGGCTAATCTCAATCTCGTCAACTCTAGCCACGTCGAGAGTGCCCGGGAGAGCCGGTGCCACTGTTACAGCGCCCCGGAGAGCCGGTACCACTGTTTGACAAATCATGCGTAGAGCAAAATTGAGGATGTGCCGATGTCGCTGTAGTCAGTTGCACCGGGTGCAACCAGTCTGGTCCGGTGCTGAACTGAAGAAGAAGGTTCATCCCTGGTTCCCCCGCCCCAGGCGGGTGGCACGTAGACCGGCGATGGCGGAGCACCACCCGGCGAGGGCGGCTCGGCAACAATCGGAACTGCTTCGGGTGGCTGCGGGGAACCCGGGTGCCATGTCCACCCGGACCGGTACACCACGTTTGGGTACCAGCCCTCCGGTTGCCAGTAGAGCGCCGGCGGAACGGCTGAGGGCGTCAGCACACCAGCACCACCGACCTCGTCGCCGGTGTTCCCTGCTGCTGGCGATGCTTGCGCGTGGCGATCACGTGAAGGCGCGGCAGTTGCACAAACAACAAACAATAGGCAGACTGCGAGAGATGTGAGGGCAGAGAACCCAAAACCCATCGGTGGTCTGCCGCATCCCAAAGCTCGCCGCGGTGGCGGAAGACACCCGTCGTCATCCTCGGAGTCGTCCGTTGTTACGGAGACGGAGTCCACGGGCGCGACGGGGCCCATGTTGTGCATAGCGAGTGTCGGCTCCGGCCCCGTGATGTCCAAGTTGAACGCGAACTTGTCCATGAAGGTCGTGTGTGGCTCGAGCGCGTGCAGCGCGCTGATGGGGTACATCCCCTCGTCGGACACCACCGACTGCGGAGCGGAGGGCGGCGCTGGCGGCGGTGGTACGACCGGAGCGTCGTCATGGACCTCCGCATGGACCTTGAAGCTGTTGATGTTCGTAGCACCACCAACCGCGCAAACCCCGAGGCGGGTGTCAGCGGGCTGGCGGTACCCCAGATACTCGTCGATGGCGTCGGGCACCCGCTCCTCGGCGATAGCGAAGGAGAAGGCGGAGGCGGCGTTGTAGAGCTCCGGCTTGCCGTCCGCAATGTAGCAGACGGCGTCGAAACGGGCGGCGTCGTCGTCGTCCATGGCGTTTTGGAACATCGTGGCGAGTACGTCGTTCTCGCTGTCCGCAATGCTGAAACCGTGTGCGCCAACATGTCCGCGTGGCCCGCCGTTCGGGCAGTCTCGATGCCAATGCTTCTCCGCCGTAGCGGAGCATGCCGGGTGCCGGCACAAAGGAACGAACGTACCGGTGGGCTTGTGGAAAGCCACCTTCCCCGAAGACTTCCCACGGAAGGACTGCGGGAAGTTGCCGTGCTCGGGAAGGGGCTTCGCTGCGAAGCGGACGCCGTCACCATGTCCACCGCGTCCGATGGCGTTCTTCTTGTCGTTGCGGGGCGTGTAGCCCTTCGTGTCGTCGAGACGGTTGTGGAGGGCCTTGATCTCCTTCTTCATGTCGTAGAGCTGGTCGCGGAGCTCGCTGAAGACGGTCTTGTAGTCCTCCTCGTCGCTCTGCCCAGCCAGGGTGAGGGCGGAGAACGCACGAGGCGGTGCGTGCGAGTCCGTTCCGTGTTGTGCGTAGCACTCACGGGTCCATTGCTGAATGGTGGCAAGGGACTCCGTCGCACGTTGGTCGTGCAGCAACAGACGGTTGACCACCGGAGCATAGAAGACCGGGTCGAGGGACTTGATGAAGAGGGACTTGACCTCCATGTCGTCGAGAGTGCTCTTCCGTCGAGCGGACCGGAGAGCGGCGTTGAAGGCGGCGATAGCCCGCGACGGGTCGAACTGGTTGATCTTGATGGCCAGAAGGTCCGCGGTGCCCTGGAAGGGTCCGCCGGAATCCAGAAGCATTCTGGCGATCTCCAGCAACACCCGCTTCCCATCAAACGGGTGTGCCTCCGCTGAAGACTCCATCCAGTCTGCCGCGGGCGACACCGGAGCGATGATGAATTCCAGTGTCGAAAATAGCAGCTTGTTCGCCTCGGCGCGAACGGGCAACGTGGCATCCTCCAGGTCGAACAGAGAAGAAAACGCGGACTCCTCAGTGACGAAAATGTCCCGTAATGCCAACACCAGACGGGCGAAAACGGAGCTGACGTTCGATTCCGTACCATCAAAACGTCCATGTTTGTCGTCGTACACCTTCTTGATGACGAGCTTGGCGGCGCGCTCGTCGAAGGATTCCTTCGCCAGACGCTTGACCGCGTCGAGGAACAGTGCCCCTGCCGATTGGGCAGCCGGCGCAGCCGCAACCGTAGGAGTGGCTGGTGTGGTTGCATGTCGGGCTGCGGCATCGTCGAAAATGGTAACTAGCGAGCGGCGTGCGGCCGCAGTGTGTGATCTAGTAGAAGTACCCATGATTAAATGACTATAGAGACAGGGTGAGGTGGAGAATGCGAGGTGAGGCTAACGGTGTGGGCGACGGCTTGCGAGTTGCGGCGGGTCGTCGAGGATAAATCGGGAAAACAGCAAATTGTACGCGGTCGTGTGGGACGAAAGGACGTGATCAATGTCGGACGGTGTACTAGCGACCATAAACAACAAAATCCAGCCCAACGATACTGCACGGAAAATAAGCTGCCGTACGCGCTACCCAATCATGTCCAATCAACCGCGCGTCCGTAACTGAGCCATACCGCCCGTACCGAAAACCTCTCTAGCGCGGGTCCCTCACCCCATCTCAAGCGTCGGCGCTTAGCCAATCATGGCCAAAGTCGCGGTGTAAAATTAAACGTGCGTGGTACCAAACCTGCTGAATATATCAGCTTGACTGTATATTCGGTGTGTGAGGTAATCAGAATAGAATAAAGAGCGTTGAGAAATACGCAGACTACCCGTTATATGTTCGGGGTCTAGGGTTCCGGGACCGATGACAGTCATACACCCTAACTATAGGAATGACAGTCGGAGTGTCACTTCCAGCGATACATATGCATAAATACTTTGCTACTACTGTGCTTGGTATACATACATCCATGCATTATTGCTTGACATGCACACATACAGCCTGATCACGATAGCGGCTGTGCATACTGTCATACATACTTATTTGCTGTGACATATTGCTAGAACTTGCAAGTCCAGTGCTATATTGAAAACCCAAGTAGTATAAGATGCCAGTCTTGATTGTTAAGACAGGAATTAGTACAGTTGTTCCATGACGGAGGATTTGGGATTGGACATATGTTCTCCTGTTAATCAAGTTGGATACTCATCGGAGCTACTTGTGAAAATTATCATTTAAATCATCATTCATTATGATGATATGTACAGGATTACAGCAGTATACTATTATATATTGATATAAATCATACTGGTGATATGTTGTCCATCGGTATACAGACAAACCTGTATTATTAACTTATATCACTTTACTTCAGTGTACTCAATCAGTAAGTACATATACAATATATAGTTACTGTGTATACCATCTGATGGGATCACATCAGAGTATACCATCACTATAAAACTATATGTAACAGTACTCACACTAATATTTATGTTAATACATGTTGTAGATATATTGACATTACACTGAGTCAGTAAGTGTACATGATCAATGTATAATATCAATATCTCATGTATAATGCATAGATACCATTCCACAAACACATGTGCGTGTGGAATGTCGGTGATGGCGATAGATATGGGAGCAGGATCAAACCACATGCTGTAGGGCTGGATGGAGAATATCTCCAGACCCGAAGGCAATATACAGTGCTAAAAAAACAGCTGGTCACTGTTGAGCACTGTCCATGCCCTTTCATATATCGCTGGAGCAACACCATCATCTACTATGCATTTTGACAGTTGATTCGAAACCTGATCACTTCAATGCATATCTCAATAAATCTCACAGATTCAGAACTCATCTTAACACTGATGTAGCTGATAGAGAATATTCAACAGACACTGTTCTGATTATTCAAGCATTGCTCTGATTTACTTAGTAACTGGAGGCATCATTTTGATAACCTTCCAGTGCACTACCATATGCCTAAGTAAATGATGAATTATCTGACATATCACTTAAGTGACTGCAAGTCACTATTGATAAATCTGTATATATTAGGGTTTGGTCTATTTATCATGGGTTTCAATCAGTAAAACCCCAAATAATGACCATGCACATATCTTCACAAAAACACCATGAAAAATATCAAATTTGATTTCATGTGTGCAAGTGAGATATATTACAGAGTCGTGGAAGGTGTATACATCACAGTATACACCGGGACTTATATATATATATATATGTTGTAGCGTGAACTCGCATTCCCTAAAACTCGCATATCACAAATTCCATACTGTACACTGCGTATAAACGTAACCTTTTACACATTTCCATTTATACACACGACGGTAGATGACACACCTACACCTCCGGAGCTGTGTCACGGTTTGGTTCACACGACAGAGCTGGCGTGGGGCAACTGCGATCGGATGGGAGAATTACTGTACTGTACCGTGACACTGTACAGTACTGTACAGTACTGATGAGAATCACTTGATGCACACGACAGGGACAGTCGCATACAGGCACCCGACAAATTCGAAATTGGTATTCGACTCATCGATCATTCGACCATTCGACTTCATCGAAAACTACCCGTGTGGTGAGAATTCTGATCGTCGAAGAGTTCCCAGCCTTGCATTACGATAGTGGCACCAGTCTTTCTATTCGGAAGCCCAAAGGTCTTTCTCATACGATGCATCCTTGCTGTATATCAAACAGTTTTTTTCAGAACTTCTTAACGACTATTATTTTGAATGCTCGCAGTTCATTTTCGTCTTCCATAAGCACTTCTGTATGCCTTCCAAAGCATCGAACAATATTGAGGACATCCTTCCCGCTTTAGAACTTTTAGTTTGCAAGCTCATTGAAACAAATACCGCCTGTGCATCCAGCGCACAATATTCCCCGTCGGCCGCTTCCGAATTCGCATCTCGTGCCAATAGCTGGACAGAAAGGCTTGAAGGTCTAAAAAAGCGACGCGCCGAACGCAAGGTGAGCGACTTCTTTTTTATTGTTGTTGTTGTAGTTGCCAAAACCATGCATTTTGTTCAACCACGCTCCCCGCTCTTTGCGTTTTCGCGGCTTATTTAACCGCACATCGCTCACGCACGCACGCAGACTCATCAACATCAGCCTTCTAAACGTTCTTCACGCCGCCGCTCAGACCGCATTGCTGCCATTCAGCATAATCGTTTGCCCAAGCGTGTCCAGGATATCTTGGATTACTGGAACAACGCCTGAGGTCCGCTTCCTACCAAGCAACTATCGATGGCACATAATTACCCCAGATGTATTTCAAAATATGCGCATATCTCTTACCGCTTTCTTCCCTTTTTGCCAGTGATTCTCCCTCTCTTCGCCTCTGTCACTCACTGCCGGCGTTTCTGCTGTCCTTGTATCCCGGCCCGTACGCAGGTTCCATATGCCACCCAAAAAAAAACTGAAACCTTTACCTTGGCAGGCCTCTATCATCACCAGTTTCCTGAAGCACTCCGATAAAATCTGCGTTTGCTACACTTGCTTGCTAACACGCTACTTCGCGCTACCAAATACATCTGATCCTACCCGCCACGACAACCCTCAACAACCGACATCTTCCGCCTGCTCCTCCCCCGCCTCCACGTCCATCCCCACGCCAGTTTCCCAACCCCCACCTCCTGAAAATCAGCGACGTAGATCCCTTCGCATTAGGAAGTCTCTTGCACACGCTTGACCTTCATGCCTCCTGGCGGGTCTGAGCATTACCGCGGCCTTGGTTGGCGGGTTATTCACGACCCTCACTACATCAAACTTCGAGACTTCCTTGATCCATCAGAGTCCCCCACCTCGACTACCATTACCCCACGCCCAGCCCGTAAAGTCCCTCGAAGCATCCTGCCCGGAGGTACCTTGAACCTCTCCGACTTCACCGTTCTCAAGCCGCCAGCGGATACACCCACAATCACTGAAGCTGACTCCAAAAAGTCCTTTGAGAACCTTCAGCAGTTCTTGCTGCAGGTATCTCTCCAATCTTCAGCTCCTTTTCGTTCTGCCCTATTTCACCTTCAACATCTTTCTCACGCCTTCCCTGCCATTGTTCGTCCGCAGGCATCCCCGCTTGCGCGTAAGAATGTCACCTCCGACGGTGAAGCAGAGTGGATTCTACTGTGCCCCCCCGAACTGTGGAACCACGCCGCCAACACCGCGCATTTGCTCCACGGTTGTGGTGGCCGGGATGATGCACGCAAGACGCTTCGTTCCCACAGCATCACAAACATCCCCGACTCTGTCATTATGCCCATCCTTCAGTCGTGCCCCAACTGCCTCATCAACAAAGCACCGCCCCCTATGCGTCACACCACTGCCATTCGCCCTCGTGGTGAGGAACGCGTTCAGTGTTGGGACTGCACCATGTTTGGCGAGGGCACCGAAGGCCAAATCCACGCAGTCGATATGCCTGGCACCTATCACGAAGTTTTTCACATCGATACCGAAAAGGTGATTCCTCCACTCACCTCTCCCACGTTTTTCCTCATACCTCCTCTTACTATCGTCACTTCTTTATAACGACGGAACTTTATCCCTTTCCCAGATGTTCGTTGTCGCCGCCGCCATGGCGAAATCCTGGATGTCCTACGACGCTCCCGGTGCCATCCGATGTGACAACGGCCCTGCCTTCGTTGGCCAACTAATTCAGGTGACGTCTTCCTTTCCCCTTTGCAGGCTCGCCGTGCCGGCTTCTCCTATTGCCTTCTCTGGCAAGCCTCCCTCGAAAACAATGTGGACATGGCTAACACCCATCTGGACACTGAAGTACTCGACGAATCCCTTGAAGAACTTCTTCAGTTTTTTCCTGCATCTCCCACCCTTGACCTCTACTTCTACTGACAACCCCTTCCTTCCTCTCACGCACCACTCTCACACCTCCCAGATCCTGCGCAACGTCTTCGGTATCTCCCTCCGCCTCATTGAGAGTCGTCAGGCGCATCAAAACGGCAAGATCGAGCGCGCCCACCGTCCCGTTATCCAAAAGGCCAAGTCCCTTCGTACCCAATTCCCTCACCTTTCCACCTTCGAGGCCATGGACATGGCTTGCTCCATCGTCAACAAGTCTTACTGTCGCGCCCTGGGCATGAGTCCATGGGAGTTTCGCCATGGCAAAAAACCCTCCTCCATCATATCCACCACCATGCCTGCTGACGCTCCATGTGACTCCACCAACCCCGACAAGCCTCGCCAAATCTCAGCCGGCAGCATCGCCGCCGTTGCCTCCGCTATTCGCCAGGAAGCCCTTGCACATCATCAGCGCTACCAGGACACCTATGATGGCAAGGGACGTGGCAAGGTTTGTCCATTCGTTCCCCACGCATTCTTGCATCCTCTCAGCCCTGATAGCAGCCCTGATCAGCCCCTCTGACACGCAGGATTCGCACATCCGGGTTAATGACCTGGTCACCGTCCGCATCCCCCGCGATACGCGCGACACCATCACCAAATCCAAAATCCTCGGCTTCACCAAAAAAGGCCCGTATCTGTGCATCGGGGTGGTTGGCAAGGGATTGCTGCGTTTGCGTGATGTTCTGTGGGGCACCGACCTTTCCAAGCCCGTCACCCGCTCCCAATGCCACATTTTCAGGCATGCTACTCTTCCCTCCACGCAGAATCCCTCTCCCCGACATTCCTGCTCGGTTACTTTGCACCGTCTACGTATTATGGCACTCTTCAACTACCCTTTCCGCGCTTCGTTGTCATTCACGGCCTGCAGCATTCGCGCGGTCACCTGACATTCCTGTCAATGGCATATCTTCAGGCGGGCCGCCACCGACGCCTCCCCTCAGCAAATGGAGAGCACTCTGTTGTCCTTGAAAGACACCATCGAGGCAGCCTACGCCGCCAACATCGAGAACCTTGCATCCCTGAAAGACAAACTCAAAGACCGTCCCGATGCCCCAATCTGCACGAAGTGCAAAAAAGCAGTTGATCGCTACCACGCTCTCCGCATGTGCAAGCCATGTTATGGTCAGATTGCATATGCGCGCCTAAAGGTACCATTCACCCTCTTCCTCTCCTACTCTTCGTTGCCTGCCTCGCCTGCCCCCAACTCACTTGTACTCCTGCCACCTTCAGCTCTGTCAAGTCATTTGCATTCGGTGCCCGCTTCTCCCCCTCAGGTTCCTTGCGACCGGCTTTGTGCAGGCCATCAAAAAGCCTGCAACATCTTCCAGGCCTACCACCAGCGGCGCAGCCATCCGAGCATCCGATTCACCCCCAGCATCCTCTCCTACTTCCCCTACTCTTCTTGAAACCGAATGCACCATCTGCTCCCAAGTCCATTCCAGCGCAGACGACCCCATGCTCCTCTGTGACGGCTGTGACCGTGGTTTCCACATTCATTGCATTAACGTGTCCATTGATGCCATTCCAGAAGGCACATGGTGCTGCTCTGCTAAATGCCGCCAGCGTATCACTGCCTAGGTTAGTCAGAGAACACAGTATTCTTATGATCCTGTCACGCAAGCCTCGCTTTGCCAATATTCCTCTAGGAACATACCACCTTGTATATGGGATATAATTTCCCATAAACCTTGCTTGACTATTTATATTGTCCGATATAAGTATTTATAATAGGTTGTTACATGCGAGTTGGTGCTAGATGCGAGTTGACGCTACAACATATATACATATAGCCAAAAACGGCCAAAATGGGTAAAATCCGTTTGCGATAGATTTGAAAATTGAAAATCGGACCCTATTTTATTTGATAATATGATTTTATACCTATTGAGGTATGAGAAAATCATAATGACAATAGTCATATCTCGTGTAACGCCCTAGATATTAGGTGTGTAATATATAGGGGTGAACATATTGGCTGTAACGAAAAATCGGTCAAAATACAATACGTGTAATCTTTTGCAAATTCGGGATTGATTTTTTTTGCTATAATGGATATTTATCTATCAAATAACAATCCCTGAAAGACATAACACGTGTAATACCCTGTAACACCCTAATATTTGAATGTGTGTGTCAGGGGTGTAACGTACCCTCTGAAAATCACTTAACATTCACTTAGGTATTGAATGCAGTTTTGCTTAAAAATCTTTGCAAAAACGTTATACTGCTTATCTTTTACCTGTATTAGGGTTACTGATATCAAGTAACACCCTAAACACTGTATTGAGTAACAGGGTCACTGTAACTATATATGCTCTAAAATGCCAGTTTTATTTCGTAAAACTTCGTTTTTTGGCATTATTATATCATGCTAAATCATCATAGACATGATAATACTAAGGGCTACAACCCAAGGACTGTAGGGCTGCAACCCTAAAACTGTATGAACTGCTTTCTATAAGGACTGCAAGCTATAAGCTATAAGCTATAAAGTATATAAACAACTGACTGCCTATGTATTCACACTTCCTCAAGGGGGAAGAAGGTGGATAGGATTCACACATATCCATTTCATATTCCGATCTGGTGATTTCTGATGGATTGCTTTTGATAAAATCACTGCATCCACAAATAACGTTGAAATCTGTACAACGTTGAATCCACCATCACTAATAAAGTGTAAACTCGGATGGGAAACTATATTCCAATGACTATAAGTTGACTCTTGCTCAGCATTTACATTCTCGAGTAAGTTTGGAATGCTGAACTATATACATAACATATAACCTGATACCATGCTTAATTGCATTTCCTGGATCAGAAGATGATAGTTATATAATGTATATATATATATCCCACCTGATGCACTTTGGCACTATAGCCGTACATAAGAGTGGGAAGGACAAGTGCATCGCTGTAAGACTGGTTGATATAGTCCCAGTGTTGAAGGCAGAATTTGGCACCCGAATAACAGCTGATAACTGTTGGTGACCACCATGCAAAACCTTCCAAGCGTAACTCTTTTGTCCTGAGATGCAAGTGAATTGTTCATAAATGTTGACATCACATAAAAGCATTCTGATAAAAACCCTATATATTCATATGAGATGTCGTCACTACAATGACATGCGGGTTTTTGAATCGTCGAAATAAGTATAACTCCGATGAATTCATTAGTACAGAATAAGCTGTTGAGATTATTCTCCGGCTGGATTGCAATCATTCACAATCCCTGTACATTCCGGTGACAAAATATTGCACTGGGCTGATCACCACATGGGTATAATCTGTGATATATAAGTCACCAGAGAAAGCATTGCAATCAGCACAATGTTGTCTAGACTCACAAAGATGAGTAACATATATTATCAGATGTAATAAACAGAGGCACAATGTGACCTACGCTAAAATCGCGTATGCTCGGGCACTGTATTGTGACCTGCGCTAAGATCGTGTATGCATGGACACAACATGACTCGTGCCAATGACGTGGACATATTTTTTGCCACGACATCACATCTGAAATCAATGAATCACTCAGAGAGAAGGTGTTGACATCAGTATACCACCATTATATATATAGTCATGAGGATTTTAAAGAAGACATAGTCTCTCCGATATTGACAAACATGGTACATATATATATATATATATCCATGCTCTCTGATCATATATTGATATCCCACAGCATACGATGATGGTAATAGCAAGCCACTTCGCCGCTGTAGGGTAGTGTTGTATATACACAGCACATGCTTGGGTACTATATGACCCACGCTAATGACGTGGATTCGGGCTGCATCCCAATAACTGCAATGCACCTTCGGTGCAAGGGGCTGCAACCCGAGAACTGCTATCCAGCTTCATAGAAAGCTTCCACGTCATCACAAAGAGGTCGGACCTCTGTTGTATTTGAACGGCGCTTGACAACCGCCTAGCAATACACTTCCTTGAGGGGGGAAGATGATAAGCTAGAAATACAACTAAAAACCAAATAAAGACAAATAATAAAGACAAATAATAAAACAAGTAAGTTGCATCATTGTTTTGTTGTGGTAAGCCTGACTATATACAATCAAACCATTCAGAACTCCATGAAGTTGACACATACATCAGCCATGACATACATATGAGCTTGATTTTGAAGACCTAGACATTGTATACATCTGATCTAGCATGTATCCAGACTAGAATTGTATATTGACACGGTGCAAGCACTATAGCCTCTGCCACCGATGATCATTGAAAAAGGGCAACCATTCTTGATATTTCATACATATCATCTGATTGGATCATTAAAGGTGTCAAGATTACTCAATGCAATATGCAGGCCACGGCCTGAGTATAACACCTAGAAGGTCGAAGCCACTGAGCTGACCAATGCAGCATAAATGTTAGCTGCCTTGAAGGTTATACAATAAGCCTATTGCCCTTATGTCTTGATATGTATCCGTGTATTGGCATCTCTTTGAGGTAATTATGCCTACTGAATGAGCCATATCAACCATCTTGTCTTCATTGATCATTACATATCTGATCATGTCTCCATTGAGCAATGCCTATTCTGTGATATAATATATCACGAGGCATTTCATTATTGCACATTAAACAATTGTAGTGCAACAAAGATCGTCAGCTCTTCATCATACCAAAAGGTTGAGTTGTTGTCATAAGTATTGATTTTTCAGACACCATTTCTCAGAGGACTATTCATCATGAAAGACAAAGTCTGTGCAATCATGGCTATTCAGCCTCCGACATAGCTGACATAGCTATTTAGCTTATGACCCAACCGTTGTTAAGCAGCCTCCACACCATATGGCTGAAAAATGGCAAGCAATCTCTTCGGTCATTCTTGGGCATAGAGCAATCAAGCACAGCCAATCCAGGATGTTTATCCCAAAATTCTCCAAGAGTTATTCATGTTTTTTCAGTGTCATATGAAAATAGCTAATATACCGCCCTATGATGGAAGTCATCTCCTTCAACGAGGGGAAGTGGTTATGCTGTAAAGTTGACCAATCTGATCATCATAAAAGTGACAGATTTGAGAAAATCGATTGAAACTTGTATTGAAAATAACTATTCCTTACAATAAGGTATTGCACCTAAGGGAATAAGGGTTTCATCGTCTGAAATAGGAAAAAACTTTTACATTGACTCTAGTTCCTGAATCCAGAATCGCATAGAAAAATATTCTATCCTGTACATATAGAAAGCACATTAGATTCAGATTCTGAACATTTAAGTGGACTTGAATGCACTCAAATTTGTACTGAGTTGCAATTGTCCAAAGTTTTTACTCTGACATCATTACTTATTTTGTGGAATAGCATACAATGGTATAAACCATCCACATATAGATTGACACCATATTTGTAATTTCATAACATTTTGGCACATAAGACAAGCATGCTTCATTGAGGAATCATGACTCTCTGAAAGTTCATTCTGGAATGTTTAGAAATTTGTTGCCTCGACCATTAGGCCACGAAGTCTTGGGAAAAGCCAGACCACCGCAATCTGCAGCTGGTTTCCAAGCGCAGTTCATCCTCATTTTGGAAAGTGACAGAAATTTTATAATCATCAACAAGTCACAATTCTATCGGATTGAAATGACACATCCATCATTCATACTTCTTTATCATAACAAGTCTCTGAATAATGTTTGCCCAAAAATAAAATGGGCACCATTGAGATAAATGATCATGTGCTGAAGAATATACACATATCACTAGGCAATGCCATGTTCTATTCATAATGAACGACATGTCAGCCATCCATCAACTACGAAAATACAACTCGTAGTAAGTTGTTGTCATTACGGACACTTCTTGATTGACTCTCCATTAGCTTCGATACCAAAGTTAACTTCGGTATTATCACTGATTCTTTGTTCATCATGACAATCATTTTTCAGAACCATTGTCTAAAGTTGGGCACACTATAGTGACCCTAAATTGGCAAATGTATGTGGGCTGCAACCCAACGACTGCATTTGACATCATCTGGCATTTGCCACATTCAAAAACGTCAGGCATATTGCCAATATGACGTAGAGAGAATCAATGTTCAGATTGACATTGTTACCTCTAAAGCATTCGATGAGTAATCTCAGTCTGATTCTCTATCAAATCATTTTCACATAACATAATGATTGAATAACATCCTCCATCACCATCTGATTGGTTTGATACATCTCTTTTTGCGAGGGGGAGGAAGAGTATAGATTCATTCATTTTCATACAGCTGCCACAAATTGATTTACATCATTGATTTTGCTTGGAAAATTAAAAATCTTATCAATTCCAGCATCTGTGTAAGCAGCCATAAAGTTGATGACACGGTACATCATGCCGATTGAAACATCAAATGAAGTCTTATTTGACTTATTGACACATAAAGTTCATTGCGAGGAAATCATAGATACATATTTCTCCGGCTCTATCATTTTTATGAAGGGCACTGACATAAGACGATGGTTTTTCAAAGGTGAATAAGCTATATTGTAAGCTTACGACCATCACTTTGACGTCAACAGCCTGAGATGCTGATTGTCGAAATTCAAGAGTTGAAGGATTCGATGAATCAACCTTGATACATGTGTTTTGATTGATAAATTGTTGATCCATGGTTTCTCCCCAAATCTAGAGAAGCTGGCACACAAGTTGTTGCCAATGTCTTAAGGAAAGCATCTGAGCAAAGGATTGCTAGTTGTGCCACAGGCATCGAATTCCATAACAGCAAAGCCGAGTGAGTAAATCCGCCACTCTAGCTATTTGCCCGTCATTCCTTCCAGGTTCATGACAAGAGACAATTCATCAAAGTCATACACCAATGCATAAGTCGCATGCATGGTTGCACAGTTTGTATCCGAATGCCATTCCATCAAGGTTAAGCATCTTGACAGTAACACTGGCCAACCAAAAGCCTTCCTGTCTTCGGATATCTTGAGCATTCTCATTTCCAACTCTTTGGACTAGGAAGCATCATGACTGTGTCTCGCCAGGACGCTAATCCTCAAAGCCGCACACTTGAGGCGAGCCTTATGAGACAGTGACCTTTGGCTTGTGGGGCGTCAACCCCTTATCAAATCCTGAACACTTGTTAACACCTGGAAAAATTTATCATGATGCAACTTAAGTGGGATTATAAGTTCCATATAATCATATTGTCTACGTATGCTGAAGGCATAACTGCCGCATATGGTTACAATAGGTCGCAGCTTCTATAACATTGTGGCTTCTAAGTCAAAAGCTGATAGCCGATGACTTTTGCCAATAATTGCCGACCAAATACAGTAATAATCCGACCGTGGAAACATGTACCCAAGAGGTTTTCGTCCATCGGTCACATATATATATCAGGGCTGCATTCCAAGAACTGCAGGGCTGCATCCCAAGAACTGCAGGGCTGCATCCCAAAGACTGCGATGCACCTTAGGTGCAATGGGCTGCAACCCGAGAACTGCGGGGTTATATCCCTAACATTTTTTACCCTGCATCAAATTGATATGACAGGAGCAGGAATTGATCCTTCCTTGCTAAGGTGTAGTGAGCCTTGTATAAATCATACCCTTACACAGATACGCATATGCGGGTACCAATATCTGTGAAAAACTGCTAATGCTACCTTTGCCAAAACCGTGGTTTGTCATCGGATTCTTGGCCAGTCATCCGAGCTACCGGAGATATCGACTGAGGTAGACGGAGTTGTGATCCTAAGTTGTGCTTGACAAACATAACTAAAGAAATTTCACATTAGTACGTGGCGAATCCATTCTCACTCATCGCGATAGATGTTCGTCAAGCGCGCGTACCGGACCAAATATTGAGGAGTTGAGCAGACCGGGTAAAGGATTATAAGTCCGATCCCGTTAAGCAGGGCCACTCCGTTTGCATTAAAATAAGCCCCAAAAATCGGGCTCCCCATTGCCGCCTGTGAACCTCCATAGTAGCTTCAGGAGGGGAGGAAGGGTTGGGTGCACTATATATAACTGTGGAAACATGTACCCAAGGGTTTTCGTCGATCAGTCATATATATAAGGCCGAGAATCGTTCGATTATAAATTGTTAAATCGTGGGATCATCGTTCGCAAAAGCGACGACGGCTAGCGCAAATAATCCGTAACGTAGACTTCGGATGCTTTGAATCGTCTAGCACATACATGATAACGTGTGGATCAATCAGTAATCCAGCGTAGGATTGTATCGCGAAAACGCTCTTCATTGAACCTTGGAACGTCACTCAACGATACGATTTCCGGAAAGGTGGGCTACATCCTAAGGACTGTATGGCTAAATGCCTAAGGTGAGGGACTAAAGTGGACTCAGTTCCCCCCAATAACCTAAAAACACCATGAGGGACGCCTCAAATCGGTGTAAGAAGACTGGTACCAGCAAGAAGCGACAACAACAAAGACATCAAAGACATATACAAAGGTATGCCCGTTGTGAGGTCACAACTCTCTTAAGAGGGGAGATCTGTCAGGGTTATGACCGATGACATATGTGTCATACATGTCATACGTGTCATACCTGTCATACATGTCATACCATGTCATGTCATGTCATATATATATTATGACAGTCGGTCATGTCATATATTATTATGACAGTCGACAGTATGGTCGATCATGACTGTACAGGTCGAGTCGCGTCATACATTTATGACAGTCGTCAGTACGGTCGACGATGACTGTACATGTCGCCAGATGATTATGTCATATCATCAGGCATCCCTGTCATCGAGAGTTCGTATGATTGAACTCGAAGATGGCAAAGTAAAGATACATCTTGGAAACAAACCAAGAACCATCTTTAGCTTTCAGCATGCGCAGAACTCGCATGTGCAGCATGAACGAACTAGTCGTTACTACCATGCTGGTCGTTCAACCTACGTCTCGGGTTCACAACCCAATGGCGGTACCATCTAAGATGATGGGTGACGTAGGTATAAAAGTGAGGAAGCGTTGTGCTTCAGCAGATCTTCTTACAGAGACTGCACTCACAAACCCGCTCATCCGTTCACCTGCATTGCTGTCCAACTTTGCAGTGTTTCTTTTGTATATTGATAATATATTCACGGCGCTTGTATCTACAGCCGTATCACGTATATAGCCACAAGAAATGGGTATCAGATTTTCGGTTTCACTTATCCTATCACAACGAACAATATATCGTTGTGTTCGTCTATAAAATCCCTTTATGTATGCAAAGTTTCATCCCAAAAGACCTCGTGACTCAAAAGTTATTCACGGTCAAGATACCATATTATTAAGTTTACTGTTCAGCTGTTCAGCTGTTCAGCTGTTCACCGCATGCACCGCCCTAGACGACACTCAAATATATACGTGATAACATTTCACCGCATGCACCGCCCTAGACGACACTCAAATATATACGTGATAACATTTCACCGCATGCACCGCCCTAGACGACACTCAAATATGTATGTGATAACATATGTCGGCGGATCCTCACGTGTATCACTCTCGCGGTTTCAACAGATTCCGAAGACTCCTCAACGGACCGTTGCAATTGCGGTATGCTGGACAAGAAGGGTCAACTTGTAATATGCAAGGATGCCAACCCCAGCCATGTCCCCGGGGAGAGGTGCACCCGGAAGCGCATGCATAAAGAGCTGCGATGCTATCGATGCGCCGGCCGCAGGCGAGGCACAAAGCAGCTGGACGAGTTCAACCGCGAAACCGCCATCGGCTTTAAACGTCTTTTCCGGCCAACGATCATTTGATGTGGCGGAGAAAGCTGGTCGTCTATTCCAAGCTATCCGGCGCTATCCATTAACCGAACAGGTATTTCCGATCACTTTAATACCTCCTGGAAATCTTATTTTCTTTCAATACCGAATCCTTCCGCGGTTTTTGCATGCGACCGCGAACATTATTGGTGTGTTGATGTTCGTACGCAGGTTCGAGCAGCTAGTGACCCGGATCACGTCCGCTTCATTGAACGATGCCGTTCGCAGGAACGACCCATTACGCAGTCCGATTTGGACCGGCTGAAGGTGCTCACGGCATCGGATGTACAAATGGACCGCGATTGGCTCTTCGCGACGGTGGCAGTGACTGGCAATCGGCAACGACAAGCTATCAATGATGTGCGTGCACGGCATTTTGCGCGGCTCAGTGGACAACCGATAATTCGTTGGAAGCGACCTATTGCAACCACACTTTTGGACTCCCGACATGAAGACGTGATCCGGTCGGAATTTCCCGAATTGACAGGCACTTTCGTGGCCGGTGCGCCTGGAATTATTCTAAACAACGACTTAAATCCTTCGCGTGGTTTAGCGAACGGCACGCCCGCCAAATTCCACAGCCTGATTCTCCGAGATGACAGCAGGTCCACCGATGCGGCGAAAATCAACAATGCGAATCCTGGCGAGGAGGTGTGGATCGAGCCGCCTTACGCGGTCAATGTTCTCATTGAGCATCTGGATTCCACAAACTGGTCCGATCGAGCGACATTAGCTCCCGAGCTTCGAGACTCGGCGAGCCAGGGAAATATGCGTGAGAATGTCACTCGTCCGCGCAGTATCGTACTTCCAGTTAAGATCTGCAAACGTCTCGAGGAACTCCCCGTGAATCGCGCCTCCCGCAAAAGTAAGATATATTATCGAACTCATGGGCTTGATCTTGCGTTCGCCTTGACCTTTCACAAATTCCAAGGCCAAACCGTGGACAAAATTATATTAGATCTAAGCCAAACGCCGAAGAATGTCTTCAACCTATGCTTTCAAGCATTTTATGTCGGGATGACGCGTGTGAAGAAGTCCAGCTGCATTCGTATATTACCCGGGCCCGATGGGCAAATGCCAAAGCTATCTCATTTGCTGAATCTTAAGCCGGATCCGGAGCTCCAAAGATGGTTAGATGCATTTGATCGGCGGACTCGTGAATGGAAACAACCGCCGGCCGTGAAACGGATGCCCCGTCGCAAATCCGCTAAAAAGGCACAACCCAACAGTAGAGGCAATGGAGCCGGTGCCGCGGGCGATACGGTCACTCAAGAACGACAAGGGCGTGGCGGCCGTGGGAAAGGGAAAAGTGGTGCTCGTGCCGCGGGCGATACGGTCACTCAAGAACGACAAGGGCGTGGCGGCCGTGGGAAAGGGAAAAGTGGTGCTCGCGCGACGAAGGGTAGCCAAGGTGGTAGGGGTGAAATCTCCGCATCGGTGCAACCGGTGGCATCGAGCTTTGAACAATTTCTCAACAACCCTCGTAATTTCGGGTGACTCGTAATAATGTATGCTTTTCGTGATTGAGATGACCTTGCCCCATTTTCGTGTGCAAGTGTTGTTATGCATTACGCAATGTACGACTCTTGAAAATATGTGCTAGGGATTCGTACCAGCACGCCGTGCTAGACGACTACCGATAATATGTGATAACAATTCACCGCATCCCGCAGTATACGGCTCTCGAAAAAATGCGTTAGGAAATCGTGGCACGCCGTGCTGGACGACGCCCGAAAATATGTGATAACAATTCACCGCATACCGCAACATATGACTCTCGAAAATATGTGCTATGAATTCATGGCACGCCGTGCAAGACGCCTCCCGAAATTATGTGATATCGAATCACCGCATTCCGCGATATACGACTCTCTAACATATGTGATAGAAATTCATGGCACGCCGTGATACGAGACGACTACCGAAAGTAGGTGCATATGTAGGATATGTATGAACAAAAAAAACGAAAGTAACGAGTTTGTGTGTGGGGCGCCCCCCGGGGCGCAGTATTTTCAAAAAGGTTTGAACCCCAGGGGGGCGGTTGTGGGGCGGAGCTTCCCACTGGCTGCAGTCAAAAAAGTGTACTTACGGGGGTGTGGGGGGCGGAGCCTGGGCTCAGTCTTAAAAAACTTTTCCGTATTGATACAGAAGAGGAGACGGGAGGGTCCAACGCAACGCGCCTTCATTATTAGTTCAGTGCTGCATGCACTGTACCATTTATGTCACGCTGTATAATTATATTTCGTGATTTGCTGAAGCCCTATCCAGCGAGGGCGCATCTCTATACTTATACAAAAACGTTCACGTTTCTGTCAGCCTTGGTGCTGAAACGCGCGTGAGTCGTTACCCCTCAGATGCGGCCCCCAATTGCAAGCTCCCCACCCTGCCCCTTGAGGTGCCACCCCAAATAATTATTTTGGCAATCGTCCCGCATCTTGGGACGCTTTACACGCCGCATGAATCGCAGCGCTTCGCCAGCTACAGCCACTTCACTCCCCTCAACCCCACTGCCCCCACCCCCCTCCACACAGCCACTGCCTGCATCAATCTACACCGCGATTTTGCACCAAAATTAGGGCGTCACAGGGCAAGCCCCTGCTCCCAAATTCGCTACACACCTCCCACCTTATGTCCTTCGAAAGTTGACACCTGCCCATGGCCATCTACGTCGCGCTAGCGCCCGCCACAAGCAGTGAAACCAGTGGTACCGAATTCCCATAGGGCCCTGGGGGCTAACCGTCATAGAGATATCGCGGCCACAGCTATGTATCAG
This sequence comes from Cymbomonas tetramitiformis, assembly GCA_001247695.2. Lineage (NCBI taxonomy): Eukaryota > Viridiplantae > Chlorophyta > Pyramimonadophyceae > Pyramimonadales > Pyramimonadaceae > Cymbomonas > Cymbomonas tetramitiformis. The sequence goes on from LGRX02020066.1 coordinate 90,136, forward strand.
ATGCGGCGATTTCACGGGGTTCCAAGGCCCCCCAGGGGTCGAATGAACCTTTGGGACATATTTTACATCATTCGTGGCCCACCTACCGCCAAGGTCTCCAATTCGGATCCGCAGCCGATATCTCTATGACGTTCACGTTTCTGTCAGCCTTGGTGCTGAAACGCGCGTGAGTCGTTACCCCTCAGATGCGGCCCCCAATTGCAAGCTCCCCACCCTGCCCCTTGAGGTGCCACCCCAAATAATTATTTTGGCAATCGTCCCGCATCTTGGGACGCTTTACACGCCGCATGAATCGCAGCGCTTCGCCAGCTACAGCCACTTCACTCCCCTCAACCCCACTGCCCCCACCCCCCTCCACACAGCCACTGCCTGCATCAATCTACACCGCGATTTTGCACCAAAATTAGGGCGTCACAGGGCAAGCCCCTGCTCCCAAATTCGCTACACACCTCCCACCTTATGTCCTTCTTCATTAGAGCCACGAAATCAGCGAGGCCCGTAGATGTCTACTGCGCTATACATGAGTTTCCAGTGGACCACTTTTACAGCAATGCGACGACGATTGGTTGTCACAACGATGTACCTTTATGTACAGCAACCACTCAAGATTTGATTTCAAGTAAGACATTCAACCAATCACCCCAATCACCCCAATCAACACATTTTAGTTCTTCAAATTATATTCAACACTTACCCAATCATTTCCCCATAATGAAAGATCTTCATTCCTTGATGCTGAATACACAATATGCTCAACACATTTGCAATCAAATCTCACTTACATCCGACTCGAAATCAATTACACAGCAGATGTTGCCATTTATTCTTCTACAATTATATGCACCTCCTGCAGAATTTATCAACTCTGTTGGGTATAAATGTCTCTCTTGCAAGAAATAAATTAGGACTATTTAAAGAGGATGACAAAATTCATTTACCAGATATATTTATACCAAGTCAGAATTCAATCACCTGTAGTTTCATTTCTCATTTGTATGCAAATATGCATACTGACGTGGCATTTATTTTTGGTGAGAATACACAGTCAACACATACTTCAAGAAGCCCACAACAGCAGCCACAACAGCCATCGATGCAGAAATACTCGCCGAGATCAACGACACCGCTTTCACAGACAAGATTGCACCATGATATATCTTCATATGATAGTCGGTGGACCCATGCTTACACTGCTTCAAATAACAATGAAATAATGAGACAACAACTTGTATCACACATGCACCATTATGAAAATGGCATATCCACTGAATATATATTATATAAGTGGACAAATACTACATCATTTGGTATCACACCGATCATAGATTTAGAATCTAGCAACAAGAGACGGAAAATCTGCACTTCTTTCAAAAATAATTTAGCAATAAATCATGGAAAATCACACTGCATGTCAGCATCTACAGCCTGGAATCTTCATTCTGAAATTTCCAAAAAGATTGTTGCTGAAGTAGCAAATCAATTCTTCGGGGACATAGGGCCACTAGAGTTTCATTACTTTCCCAATTTATTGACTACATAGTTAGACATTCAGTTTTTACAAAATATTTTGAGAAATTTTGCCATAACATGGTTTCAGCATTTGATCGGGGGATCTGTCCTATCAAATTAGTTACTTACCATGTAAGGGAACCATATATCGCCCCGAATGAAAAACATCATCTATATTCTCAATATACCGGCCTCTTGCATCGTGCACATCAAACGGATGTCAAGGATCCATATGCTATGGTTGTTTGTGATGCGGCTTTTTCGGGTTGGTATGCACCGCGCATACCCGGTATCATTGAAAGACATTGAGACCCCTTTGCTTTTCTTTTATTTGTATATGTGGTTCACAAATTTATGGGAAACCGGATTTTCAACTATGAAATCGACCGCATCAACGGCAACCTACACTATTTTATTGGCAATAAGTCATGGGAACCAAAAAACACAAATGTAGGCAAAGACAATTAAGTCCGAATCTTGAGATTCTTCATGCTTCCATCACAAATTTCTGGTTACACTTATCGATACGTCTGCCCGAATAACTTGGGCAATTCGGTCAGAATCGAGTCGGACGTGTGCCCCAGCTTTCCCAAATGCTTTATGAACAGGTGACGGTGTTCAAGAGCACGAATCGACTTGAATTTCCAAAATCAGCCAGAAGGCATGTGAGCGTTATTATCATGGCCGCCTCTGAGGGCCTGACCGCTCTCACTGCCCCTCGCCAACCGCCCGACACTTGACACCCCCATTCGACTCGGTGGAGGTGCTCGCTGAGCTGCACGACGTGTGTGCTGGTCTCGACTTGGTACAGGCTGTTGAATCGCGCCATCTCTCCGATCCGCTCAGCCATGAAGCCCTCGATATGTCTTCATAACCACACTACCTTATCCCACCCCGATATGTGCGGTATAGAGCCGCCAAGGCGCGTCATTTGTGGTGCATGCATCTTCCCCAGGGGGCCATGGGGAAGGCTCTTTTATCGATACTCCGAGTTATAACCCTAAGTCTGTCTTGTGGGACTCGTTATCAATGGATGCTCTCCGAGGCAAATGGGGTAAGGGACATGTCACTAGAGCGATTTTCGACGGCGAACACGATGAAGATGTCGTATCGCCCATCTGGATCAGTGATCTATCCGGATTCGCAACGGGCGGCAAGCCCCCCCTGGAGAGGCATATCCTACCGTACTGCGCGCTATCCCCTGTCTACGCCCCGCAGGGGCGCTCGGCGAAAATCGACCATCCCACTTTGTCAAATCACCAATCTGACCTCAGAAACGTGTTCCCCGCACAAAATCACCTTAAGATATCATATCCCCAAATGTCATTCCGAGTAAGTAAGGCGTTCACGCAATGCCGCCAAACCCTACATCAAGGAAACTTACCGCATATTTTTTCGCTGGATTTTCGCTGCCTGCCTGCCTGCCCCCTCACTTCCTACCCCTCCTGAAGCCTAGGCACCTCGACATCTGACCTCCAAACAAACCCCCGCCTTTTAACACTATCATATACGATCCCGCCAAGTCCACCCCGCCCCCTAAATCGAAACTTCAAATCTCGCTCAAGATATCGATACGTCTGCCCGAATAACTTGGGCAATTCGGTCAGAATCGAGTCGGACGTGTGCCCCAGCTTTCCCAAATGCTTTATGAACAGGTGACGGTGTTCAAGAGCACGAATCGACTTGAATTTCCAAAATCAGCCAGAAGGCATGTGAGCGTTATTATCATGGCCGCCTCTGAGGGCCTGACCGCTCTCACTGCCCCTCGCCAACCGCCCGACACTTGACACCCCCATTCGACTCGGTGGAGGTGCTCGCTGAGCTGCACGACGTGTGTGCTGGTCTCGACTTGGTACAGGCTGTTGAATCGCGCCATCTCTCCGATCCGCTCAGCCATGAAGCCCTCGATATGTCTTCATAACCACACTACCTTATCCCACCCCGATATGTGCGGTATAGAGCCGCCAAGGCGCGTCATTTGTGGTGCATGCATCTTCCCCAGGGGGCCATGGGGAAGGCTCTTTTTATCGATACTCCGAGTTATAACCCTAAGTCTGTCTTGTGGGACTCGTTATCAATGGATGCTCTCCGAGGCAAATGGGGTAAGGGACATGTCACTAGAGCGATTTTCGACGGCGAACACGATGAAGATGTCGTATCGCCCATCTGGATCAGTGATCTATCCGGATTCGCAACGGGCGGCAAGCCCCCCCTGGAGAGGCATATCCTACCGTACTGCGCGCTATCCCCTGTCTACGCCCCGCAGGGGCGCTCGGCGAAAATCGACCATCCCACTTTGTCAAATCACCAATCTGACCTCAGAAACGTGTTCCCCGCACAAAATTACCTCAAGATATCATATCCCCAAATGTCATTCCGAGTAAGTAAGGCGTTCACGCAATGCCGCCAAACCCTACATCAAGGAAACTTACCGCATATTTTTTCGCTGGATTTTCGCTGCCTGCCTGCCTGCCCCCTCACTTCCTACCCCTCCTGAAGCCTAGGCACCTCGACATCTGACCTCCAAACAAACCCCCGCCTTTTAGCACTATCATATACGATCCCGCCAAGTCCACCCCGCCCCCTAAATCGAAACTTCAAATCTCGCTCAAGATAACGATACGTCTGCCCGAATAACTTGGGCAATTCGGTCAGAATCGAGTCGGACGTGTGCCCCAGCTTTCCCAAATGCTTTATGAACAGGTGACGGTGTTCAAGAGCACGAATCGACTTGAATTTCCAAAATCAGCCAGAAGGCATGTGAGCGTTATTATCATGGCCGCCTCTGAGGGCCTGACCGCTCTCACTGCCCCTCGCCAACCGCCCGACACTTGACACCCCCATTCGACTCGGTGGAGGTGCTCGCTGAGCTGCACGACGTGTGTGCTGGTCTCGACTTGGTACAGGCTGTGGAATCGCGCCATCTCTCCGATCCGCTCAGCCATGAAGCCCTCGATATGTCTTCATAACCACACTACCTTATCCCACCCCGATATCTGCGGTATAGAGCCGCCAAGGCGCGTCATTTGTGGTGCATGCATCTTCCCCAGGGGGCCATGGGGAAGGCTCTTTTATACTCCGAGTTATAACCCTAAGTTTGTCTTGTGGGACTCGTTATCAATGGATGCTCTCCGAGGCAAATGGGGTAAGGGACATGTCACTAGAGCGATTTTCGACGGCGAACACGATGAAGATGTCGTATCGCCCATCTGGATCAGTGATCTATCCGGATTCGCAACGGGCGGCAAGCCCCCCCTGGAGAGGCATATCCTACCGTACAGTACTGCGCGCTATCCCCTGTCTACGCCCCGCAGGGGCGCTCGGCGAAAATCGACCATCCCACTTTGTCAAATCACCAATCTGACCTCAGAAACGTGTTCCCCGCACAAAATCACCTTAACCCCTAATCTGCGACGTGGTGAGCTATCTCATCAAACACTCAAATCTGAGTTTCTCTGCGACATGTAACTCAAATTCACTTTTGAAGACAGTTCTGAAAAGCTCTCAGCAAGCCGCATGCAATCGTGCACTTATGAGCAACCAAGCTGTCTTGATGCTCTTGATATTCTTCGAGACGCGCTCCATTTTAACTTGGCCATACTGGGTTACATCTAGGGCACATGTGCAGTAGTGTTACAACCCCCTAATACTCTAAATAGCCCTAACCACATGTTGAATACTTGGTAAAATTACATCCGGAAGTCTAGGGTCAATATTAGGGCTTAGGTTGTTAACAATGTGCACATACATCAACATTTTTCGGTTGATAATCACGTCGCCGGTATCAATTGTCGTGCATTTCAAACCTGCGTATGCGATTCGCCTTGCGAAGACCTTTCCGACACTGTTTTCAAAAGTTGAGTTAGGACCGTTATGCAAAAGTTATCGTAGATAAACCTAACTTTTTAAAAACCCAAAATTCCTTTCGCAGATTAGGGGTTAA